>UELV01063633.1:1775-14534 GCA_900490015.1 Megastigmus stigmatizans
GAGAGAGAGAGAGAGAGAGAGAGTCTGAAGAGAGTCTGAAGCTGCGTCGCCTGTCTCCCTGAGCTCAGTAATACATGCTACAAGCGCACGAACATCGATCCATCCGCTATGCGATTGTCTCGATCGGCGATCCGTGTTTATCCACCGGTATATACTGATGGAAAAGATCTATGTCTCGACGCCGTGTTGTGCGATTAGGAGATGTTGGATCTTTATCGAGCTAGAGCTTTACTTGCTCTCGGTCAACTTTGATGCTTATAAAAGCGTGAACTCGACGTTTATAACCTTTATTGAATATCGTAATCTCTTTTTTTATCATGCAAAGTTGGAAGAAAAGTTTTTTAATTTATTCTATTATTAATTAGATCTAAATCTAAACTTGCAATTATTGTAGATGATAATGATAGATCTCTTGAAATGGATCATGTTCTATTAGGATTGTTATATTAAATACGCATCCACGGCTGCTGTACAAAATGGATTGGAGCCCATTCTAAATAATCGCATTGTAATATATTAAATTTATCGGGTATATTTCATCATTTGGCACTCAATGAATGAATCATTTCTGTGTCAGTGTATTCTGATACTTTATGCATGATTCTCGGTATATATATAAATTATAAAATTCGACTGACGTCCATTATTTACTTATAAGATGTATAAAAGATCTGCATAAACTTTTGATCGTATTGTAAGTGGTTTAAATCGGTAACTTTCTATAAATCAAAAGAACGTTCTCAAATTTTTTCCATTTCGAGTAAAAATTTAATTTAACAAAGTTATACATTCAACCTATAGCCTCTATTCATCTACAATTTAAAAGCACGTAAAAATCTAGTCTGGCTTTTTCCAGCGCGCTACTAATTCTTTTGAAATAAAAAAAAAACTTTCCTATACGGGAAAGGTTTTATCCGCATATTCAGCAAAGTACGTTATCCAATTTCAAAGGTAAATCCTTTTCATTTATCACATACCGTGAATATTCTTTTCCTCGACCGACAGATTATTGACGCAACGTAATCAGCATTCGGACATCATATATATGTATACACTATACGCATGAGGAAACCCAAAAATCTGGAATAATATAACAGCGAGATCATCCGTTATTGTGACAATAGCTATTCATTACCGCGAGCCATTAGAAAATCGGTCCTAGAGTTCGAGCTCGCGGGAGTTTAAGGATTCACGACGTTTTGGTGAAAGGCCTTGATGTGAAATTCGAGAATCAAGGATATGCGCGATAATCTGCGTGTGTGTGTGCGATGGGACGACGCGCGTTACCGATATGGGTCAGCGGTGCGCGCGTGGTTTTCGTTTTGTCCCTATATGTATCCATGTATATGCGCGCGCGCGTATGTGTGTGTGTGTGTGGGTACGCGCGGCGTTGCTGCGCGTGGAATAACAGATTTATTAATGTCGCGCGCGCAGGGCAGAGCGTATATAGGTATAGCGCGAGTTCGCCCGGGGAAATTAATTGAACCGCACGCGTAAATCTGCGAGAGATTCGCGATAACCCCGCTGTCTCTGTATATATACGATGAAGCCGCTGCTTCTGCTGCTGCTGCTGCTGCTGCTTTTCCTCGATGCGTATCGCCGCGGCCATCGTTGCGTACGATTCTAGTCTCTATGCCAGTGCCGCGTGTGTTTACATGTGTGTGTGTGTGTGTGTGTGTGTGTGTGCGTGATACGGGATTAGATCGTATGGGGTTATGTTATGCGCAAGTGTGTGTGTGTGTCTAATCCTCCTCCGTTTTTTTTTCGGTTTGGCGCTGCTTTTCAAGTTGCGCTCTTTGAAATGCGGGATCGCGCTCTTTCGCCGAGATTCCGATATGTTACGTCGGCCGTAATCGCTAGCCGAAAGTTATACATTTTTTTTCCGTATAATATTATGGCGTAACCGCGGCAGAAGAATCTCGTAAAGACGCGAACTGGACGATGAGGAAAGGCCTTTTCTTTTTAACGTTTTGTTTTAAATTAGGGGTTTTTTTTAACGGCTCGATGTTTTGAATCGATCGATTTGCTTGCGTAAATGACCTGAACCAGTTATATTACGAGCTGGAAAGTATAATGGGCCAGTGTCATGATTTCTATTAGACGCTTCAATATATTTGGGTAGAATAGTTTCAAAATATACGTATTATTCGACTGAAAAATGTTATAATCGATCTACCTACCACTGACTTGATTTCTCACTCTTCTTACATTATAAAAGATATTAAAATTATCAGTACCGTTTAATTACATAGTATATAATACAAATACAAGTATTAATTGATATCACTTACATAACAATGAAATCAGTATGAAGTCGCATTGAAATCTGATAAATATGCAATCGTTTTAGCACCTTATTTTCATTTGTATATATATTAACGATCTAATTGAACAATAAAATTATTATATTCATTTTACTTGTGCATTTTTCTTAAACCGTGAAGCCTACAATCTGTACATATGGATCGACTTTGGACGCGCGTTGCTTTACCTAAAACATATAGACATAATTAATTATTGACGGGAGATAATATTCGGGTATTCTTTTATTATGACAAAAAATGACTTGGCTGGCTAAGAACGTTTACAATTTTCTCAATTTATTTTCAAGTAGCAAAAAGGTCAAATAATTCATGATTCCATGACGTGAAAATATTATAAAAAGTATTAGCTTTTGATTTTAGCATTTTAAAACAATGTTGTACAATAACAGACTAACCAATACTGTTTACTAAAAAAAGGTCTCAAACATTTAATCCATTGGATAAAACATGAATAATGTTTACGTGAAACGAGCAGTCGGCATATTTATCGAAGCATAAATTTGTTGATATAATCGTAAATAAATGTACTAGCAATAATCATACAATTTACTCCTCGTCTATAAATTACATTGGAAAGTAAAATAACGCGCACCAAGAATCATTAGCCAATAAATAATATTCATTTTCATTGACCGCACTTTCATTTATCACAATATTTTCTGCTCCAAATAATTTAACAATCAAACTCGTTTTCGATGTAAAAGTTTTTAAAAACCACTAACTAAGGTCAGTGAGCGACTAATTTATTAAAAAATGATGCAATCAAATTAATTTTAATGATTCCAACAAGTAACTCATTTCCCCACCTATTTAAAAAGTTCGAAAATGTTTTCATTAATTTTATATTTTATAAACGTTTGAATTAGTCTCGATTTAATTAATTAAATATTTCATGTGATTTAGCCATTTATTGATTTTAACCTGTCTTTTACTGGTACTGCAATTCTATATTGACAATGAAATCGATTAAACTATTTTAATGTGCACGAGAATAATAAATAAATTTGTTTTATGAATACTGATGAGCTTACCCATTACTAGCCACATTCTAAACTCATTATATAAAATTATGTGTCATTATGCTGACTCAATGTAAATTTAAGCTGAAATTTAAACTAGAGTATCCGATACAAAATGTATATATATACACATAGCCCGTAGGAGAGTAGGATATGTTGTTGAAATTCAGAAGCGTAGTGTGTACTTCACAGAGCCATTTACAATTCGGACACCGAGTACACTTGATGTCTCTGCAATGTACATGCACTCGAGCATAATTGAACTGAAAGTAAAATTTTTCCGAAATGATATTGCACAATTGCTGAAAATAGAAGCGATGACTTGAATTTAAGATGTTGGGTGTAAGTTAAGCGTCGACGAGTAGTAGTGTACTCGAAATTTCTTCATCTGAATTAATTTATTCTAAGGACATTTTCATTTTAAAAATCGTAGGCTCAAGTTCGTGTGTAAACAAAATTATTTCTTAAATACTGGGTACAGATTAAAGAGGCCAAATTCTATAATGAGATAGCACAGATTTTGCCGGATGCGTTTTGTTCAAACCGCTCATTGAGCTTGCTTAACTTTTTCTTTTAATATTGGTAATAAGGTAGCAGAAAAAATTATCAATTCAAATTTTGTATAGTATTTTAATGAAAAAATGTATTTGTTGAAATTTTTTTACAAAATTATTGAATATTCATTACGAGATATTGAAAACATTACAATATTTTTCGGTCAAACTGACAATTTAAAAATTTTTTAAAACCTTTTATTCGCAAATTGGAGTATCGAGACTGTACTAGAAACTGAAATATTTATTGCCTATTTGAAGTATGTGAAAGTTAAAAATTTTGTTCCAAATTTTGTCGATATGATTGTCAGAGTATTCAGTTTACTTTGAAAACTTTAATCTATTTTTATTGATAGTGAAATTATTATATAATAAATATTATTATCATTGAAGCTATTTATAATAAATATTAATATTAAAGTTAATTTAATGCAATTAATAAACTGTAATATCCAACCAACCGAATGCCGAATTTATTTTCGAATAAACGTTAACATATAGCCGTAACATTCTTATCAGGTTTGCAAATCGGTAAAATGTATTATGGAAGAGGTAAATAGCGTAACAATAATTTATTCGTGAATGCAGCCCGCGCTATCGGATAAATGTCATTTTCATTTTCGGCTCTCAATATCCAGAAAGTCGGGAATCCAGACGCGACGAGGAACAAACCAATCCCATGAAAAATGAGCGTGTGCTACACTGGAAAAGTAAAAGGCGGAGCTGTCGACTGAGGCTCAGTAATTGACGAAAGCGTTGCGTACCTGTCAGTGTCATCGACGCTAGACTTATTCAATTAAATATTTTAAAAAACATCCGGGCGAGTGGCGAAATGAATCGTCTTTTTTTTTGCATCCAGTAAAAATTTCGCTTTTAGGTTATTGTTTTCTGCTCGTGTAGCGATTTTATTTAATTTTTGGCTAACGGAACAACGGAGTGGAACAATTTTTGTGACAACTGGAAAATTTTTGAATGATATAAAAAATCTCTATTTTACTTAATTTGTGCCGTAAATCCACCTATCTGGTTTGATTATCTTCAGTTTATATTCATTAAAGAAAGTTTTTCTCCAGATTTTTATCAACGCATAAATTAAGTGTTTCAAGATGTTTCGTCTCCAAAGAAGTATAATTAATTCTAATCAAAATCAAAATGCCTGGTTAAATTTAAAATGATCAACACAAAAAATTTCGAATTCATTCCCTTTCGTATAAATGTGGATCAAAATGCTTCGAAAATGAATTTCTTACAGTTCTTATTTAATTTTAATATTGTGTTTTTTTCTAAGCCGTTTTTATATTTCAGTGTACCTATAGTAATAACTTTGTCATACAAATCATATGAATATAAACTGTAATGGATGATTTTTCGCCATGTCTATTAATCTTGCTGAGTATCATTTTTAGCTTGCATTTGCTTTAATTTACCTTGAATAGGCAATCATCATGTATTTACTTGAAATATTTGAATTCGCAATTTGAATTCACCTTATTAAAGTTCTATCTGAATACTTCTGAATTTTTATTTTTTCATCATAATATTTATCTCAAATCATTTATGCGATTTTAAGGGGGGTACCGGTGATCTTTCAATATAGTCTTAACAAAATCGTAGAAGGCTAAAAAATATTTTTCACAACATCTCTTGACGGTTAGAATTTCAACCTAGCCAATGTATTCGCAACTAAAAAATTTTTTAAAATCATTAAAATACTGTTCCCTTAATAGTTAGGATTTCCTGTTCAAAGGTTTTTTGAGAATACATTGCTTGATAACAACTTTACGCATAAGTTTAAAAAATATTGATTTTTCAAGACTACGTTGAAATTCCACCGATACCCCCTTCCCTGAAAATTTAATGTTTTATTCGAATGTTATGAAAGGGATTGGATGAAATCATTCGTTTAATTAAATTCGAATAGTGTATTTTAATAGTAACTGATACCATCAGTATTAATAATGCATGCAAGATCAAATTAAATTTGATTTAGGTAGATATTTAAAATAATTTAGACCGATCGGATGTATTATAATATGTGAATATTTAACTTAAATTTTCAATAAGTTGTAAATGTTGTATATATTTTCATTTGGTGATAATATTATCCTTGTACAAAGTGCTATTACATTGTTTAATATTCCTATGCTTTACAGTTATATATAAAAGAACTCTTTCCTTTAGGAAATTAAAGACTCTTAAATTGTTCTTTGTTTATATAAGTTGAAATTAGTATCGGTGCAGTGTATAGTGAAATTTCATAAAAAAGTTCTCGAATACTCAATGACCTCAGTGAACGCATTAAATGCGTTACAGTCGATGAAATCATCTATCGCAGGGTCGCGTTCAATAGCTTTTAGCACACGCACGATCTATCTTAAACTATATAATTTAGATTCTACAAGGCTTTTGCACCAAACTAAGTAAGAATTGCATCAGCCACATAATTCGGCAAAAATCGCTTTCCCTTCACCGCCGACATCGTATACACGAACAATAATCCTATGGAAAAAAAAAAAAACTGAAGCTGACCATCAAAGAACCCATATTCGTCCTCATCGAACGAAAGCCATCAATCAGTCAATCTCACGGAGTTCGCCACTGTCAGTGTCGACCTTTCCCCTCCCTCATTATCCCCATATATATTAATAAAGAGCAAAGGAAACAAATCGCCCCCTTCAAGCATTTCACTATAGATCCTACAATATCCCACTGTCTGATCTCCTAGTTACGTCGCCTTACGCACGCAGAGTACGTGCGGCCTTGCTCTCGATGTTACGCGCCGATTGCGAAAGTCCAGACTCGAGCTCTTACGATGCGCTCATCACCTTTCCTATACTTATGGGGGCACCGGCGCGGCCGCGTAGTACACACTCGCGGAAGATGAATAAGCTATGGCCGCTAAAAATCTATTAGCCGATGACGAGGTGCGCTGCTGCTGCTGCTGCCTCGTTTGCTCTTGATGATGGTAGTGGTGGTGGTGGTATGGATTGTAGGGGAGGCGCCGCCCGCGTACAGCTCGTTCACTTTTTCTGAAGGAGCGGAGCGATGGTCTAGGAACGCAGCCGGAGGTATATAAAAGGCGGGAGCCCTCGGTGGAACCAAATCAAATCCACTTCCGAACTCGCGGAACAAGCATGAAGGTAAGGAACGTGGCCTGTACGTGCCACTCGCGCCTCCTTCGCTGTGCCTCTTGCTACTATACTCCGTTGTTCGGGAAGAGTAGCGCGTTGGACGCTATAGTCGCGCTGACCCGGTCTCGGTGTTGTTTATACTGTGCGAGCTCGAGTTATCCCATTAGTTTTGCAAACTGTTTTAGTTAACTTTTATTTTTGTTTATTGTTTCAACAAGTGTCTTTCGTAAATGTGATTATTTGTTATTCTGTTATTGTCGGAGTTGAATTAAATGCGGATTATTTTTCAAATGATTCATTCCTGATGTAGCTTCAGATTCCGTACATTACATTAAATAAACAAAGTGTGAATATTGTAGTTCCAAGAAATTGGCTTTGTAAAGTGTTATCAATCTTTTGTGATTTTAGATTTCAGTGATTTTTAGGCGATATAATTGTTGATAGTAACTTATAAACCTTAGAACATAAAAAAACTATAAAACAGAAAGTAATTTATATTTGCATTAAATAGTTCATTCGGTTTCAGTGCCATTGCGACTAAAGTTTAAATAATCTTACTGACTAAATGAATAAACAATAATTTTTCGGCGTGATTTCATTGGATATCATTAAAGTTTGTTTATAGTGTTATTTTATTTGTGATAATTCTGTAAACTTGTTTAAAGAAGTTTTCGTTTGCTTATTAATCAACTATATTTATCTTTACATTAAATTTTACCTCTCAATGCTAACAATTAAAATTTATTTTGCGTCCAACACTTGACATAATTTTGAAACTGTCTGAAAGTTCAATCGCTGCAATTTTATTATTTGAATGATCGGGCGGCATATACATTACAATAAATTACAAGATAGTTCAAGAGTCCTAGAAATGAATTAATTTAAATATCAAAATAATATTTATTCAGCATCACGCGATAAGTGGCAGCGGTACTTCAATTGACGTTAAGAGCTCATTCAATTTTAGAATGACTATTTTGTGTTTGTATTGCCGATATATATTTTGACTACACTTAACGCTATAATAAAGTGATTGACCCATATAAAATCAATGAATTTTAAAAACTATGAAAAAAAATTCGGCATAATTATAAAAGAATAATTTTTTTCTAAGAAAGTAACAGTGAATAACAAGAACAAAGCAAAATTCATCTAAAAACTTAATCTATCAAAACTTTATCAAACGTTAATATGGTTTCTCTCTTAATAGGTATTCGTCGTCTTACTTTCTCTGTCAGCGGTGGCGCTGGCCAGCCTCGAGCCGGCTGGATATAGACCACCAGGTTCTTCCTCCACCTCTTCACAATATCTTCCACCTCATTTACAATATGAGCCACATCAACAACACCAGCAGCAACAGCAACACCACCATTACCAACCCCAACCAAGCAATCCTTCGTCCTCACCTTCCTCTCAGTACCTGCCGCCTACCTACAATCGCCCAGCTGCACCAGCAAGTCCTTCATCTCAATACCTGCCACCTCGTCCTCATCAGCAGCAGCAACCGGCACCCATTCCCTCTTCCAATTACCTTCCAGCAGTGGACAAGCCCATCAGTGCCATTTCGAGCCTAGCACCATCACTACCATCCAACAACTACCTGCCACCACCTCTACCGTCATCCCCCAGCATCAGACCTTCCAACGATTATCTGCCGCCACTGTCTTCGCGACCACAGACAACACCAGTCATTCCAGCTAATGACTACTTGCCACCTAGCAGCAAACCTGCACCAGCAGCGATACCATCCAACAACTACTTGCCACCATTGACCAACACACAACCAATTGTCCAGGCTGAAAACAAGTACCTGCCACCTCTTGCGAACGTAATGCCACCCAAGAACGACTATCTACCACCGAGCAGACAGAGCCCAGCTCAAAGGTTGACGCCTACCACTCCTGTTCCAAGGATTTCAGTAGTCTCAGTGGCACCTTTTAAGCTCGATGGACCAGCTTATACCAAACCCCAACCTCAGCAACCTAAGAGCATCGTTAGTTCTGGTCTGGCAACCTCGGCCACATCGTCACCGGTGAGGAGCGGTGGATATGCGCAAAATAGATATCCTTCAGCCGCGCCCGTACTTGGCGCGAAGAGCTACGAAGTATCGAGCTACCAACAGCCAGCCGATAACTATCTGCCACCAGTCGAAGCTGTACCGGCAGGCTATCCCTCTGCTGAGTCTGGATATCGTTATGGATCTGCTGCTGGTGCCGGTGCTCGTGTAGAACAAACGACGGTGAGTTTGTTTATTTAATCGTTAAGACTGAGTGTTTTAGAAAAATTACTTGCAAGAAGAATCTGCATCTTTTAAAAAATGAACTTTCTGAAACTCTGGTAATGGTTTGCCGATAATAATGAATCGCAATGCCGATAGTTAATACTCTTGGGTTGAATATATCTGCAGTAAATAATGCGACTTGTCCTCTAAGATTGGTTTTCGACATTTGGTTTTCAAAAAGTTTGAACAATTCTTTCATAATTTTCTACAGTTTGAAGCACTATTGAAAACGAATGCGAATAAGTAATTTTTCTTTTGCGTAAATGTATAATCTAATTATAATGCCATCAAATTTAACAGGAACCAGCAAAGTATGACTTCGAATACCGCGTGAGCGATGAGTTTGGCAATGACTACGCGCACAAGGAGACGCGCGAAGGCGCCCAGACCCAGGGCTTCTACAGCGTTCTGCTACCCGATGGCCGCAAGCAGATTGTCCACTACGAGGCTGACGAAGATGGCTTCAAGCCAAGGATCTCATACGAGGAGGCAGCTTCCGTTCTCGGTTCCAAGACGCCTGCCGTTGATGCCGCTTTCTCCGGTTACGATAAGAACGCCAATAGTCTCGATGCTCAAGGCCCATACTAGTCTCTCTTTAGTTTGGCAAGCTTTGATCGACGATCCGGTCTGGTTGTTGACTTTTCATGTAGAGCAATTGGTACGATTGGGCAGTATCGGTTTTGGAATTATGATTCGTGATTTCTATACTATAGATTTTTGCTTTTTTTTTCTTTCGATTTTGAATGAGCACACGCGAGTTTTTTTATTAAAGCGAAGTTGATGGCTTATTTTTCGTTTTCATTTGTACGTCTTTTTTACGATTTGAATAGTGAAACGCGTAAAAGGATTTGATTAATTTCAGTCGAAATTTCATTGAAATGCTATTTGAATAGGAGCTTCTACAGAAATTCAAATATAAAAGAACTCTAAATTTTCAGTTAATAATTTTCAAGCGATATAGTCATGCATTTCGATACCCTATTGTACTGTGAGCGCAGATCCGATCAATTTGCATCTTGTTGCCTCAGCTAAATATTTTATTCCGGATATTTGCTTGTAGAGGGTAATCAAAACATTGACATGGCTGTGTATTCTTTTCCAGGTAGAACAATTCTGTAAAATTTAAATCGCGTAATTTTAATCGAAAAATTCCATTATTTCACTTTCTTTGGATTGCAGCTAGTTTTTACGTGAGTTCATTTGATAAACAAGCATCCATTAATCTGCAGGGCAATTTTATTTTGTCGATTGTCAAAATATACAAAATGATCGAAATGAAATTGGTGATTTTACTTTTTTTAATTTAAAAAAAATTTGCTTCGATAATTTTTCCAATTGTAATCTGATAAAATGCGACATTATAAAAGTTCACCAAGACCGGAGATGAGTTTAATTACTAAACGTTCGTTCAAGTGAAAAGCTTCTGCCGTTTACTTTCAATCATCGAATTGAAGATTATGCATCTTCGAATTCAAGATGATTTCTAGGGTTTAAATTCATGACAACTTACATTATTTTGTCCTTAGCTAGCAGTTTTATGCGATTCTTTTTAAATGCAGTGTGATAGAGTTTTTCACTTTCCTTGCACCTATTTCACAGTATATATTAAAAAAAGTTCTATTAGTTGTGAAAAATTTATCACACTGCTTCAAGGATAATAATTATAGATAGTTGAAAAGTAATAGACATATTAGAGTGAATTACCTGTGTGCGTGCCGAAGAGTATTAATATAATGAAAGATCCAGCTTATGTAATCATCAAACATTTTACCTTTTTGTACAAATATATATTATATTTTTTAACATTATAAATGTGTTTGTGTTTACTGCTCATGCAAGTGTTTATATACGTTGAATACTTTAAAGGTACTTTCTAATCTGTATGCTAATTCTTGTGCGTGAAAATGTGTTAATTTTGAATTAATTCTATGACAACAGTAACTTATTAGCATATTGTTTTAATTCAAGCATTGCAGCGATTGAGCGGATATTGATTTTCTAATGTTAACGTTTCTTATTCTAATCAGACAATAACATCGAAATCAAAGGAGGAAGTCTTTACAATAATATTTTCGTGAATTTTTTAAATATAAAATGGTGAGCGATCAAGTTTACTTAAGATTTTAGATTGACCCAGAATGTTCTCCATCAATAAAAGAATAGGTGTATTCTCTGCGGGTTAATTTTAAAAAAAATTGTTCTTACTTGAAGTGAAATATTTTTAAAAAGGCGGAATTGATTGTTCCCGTATGCTCAATACATTGAAGTAGAAATAGACGAATATAAGCATTTTACACGAAAAAGAAATATATTTCCGTGATGTAACATGGATAGCTGCGGGAAAATAGAATAGCGTCAAAGGTGTGAGAAAAATCAATAGCGATTAAAGTGGATGGTTTAACAAGTTTTACAGGCACACAAAGTAGAATAGAGTGCAATTAAAGTGCTAAAGAGTAAAGTTGAGGAACAGTTTTCTAAAACGAGGTTATTTTTCCCCGAATCTGATTCTATCTCCAGACCCATTTACAGTGAAATTTGTGACACTCGACATCGATTCTAAATATTTTTATGCTTCATAAATAAATATTTATAATTCTTTTACTTTCTGTAAAATTGGGATTCAGGTCTATGATCAGGTGTATGTATAATATCAAACACTTAATTTTTATTTCAAATCATTATACATCGCAAGTATACGAAAAAAAGAGTAAGAGAAGCCCTTAATCATGAAGCCGCAAATTAGTGTAATTCAATACCGCTCGACTTCGTATATATCTTCGTATATATAAGGAAATTCAGCGTGTGTCACGCCGTGATATGCTCCGAGTCCATTTCCAATCTCCGAATTTATATAGAGCCTACCACGTAAAGCGCTCGCGCGCGCACACGCGACGAAAAATAATCAAATCTTCCCAAACGAGAAAAAGAGTTTATACACGATCCCCACCCGCCCACGCGAATACGTAAGAGGTGCACAGAACCGCAGCGGCGGCATATTCGTCTGGCTCGATTTTTAGGAGAAACGAGGCAACGTCGTCATGAGCGACGCGCACTGCAACTCGGTTAGATCATAGCCCCCCCCCCCCTCGCACTGCATATCTACGTACACGTACGTATATATAGATAATTTCAGGGGGGGGTGGGGGCGAGAGCGCTTATTGCCACACAAGACGACGACGACGACGACAACGGCGCGAGAGATGTACACGTGTAGGTAAGAGAAAGAGAGGTGATGATCCAAATACACGTGTACATCAGCAGTAGGCCCGAACCTCGGGTATAGATCCACCATTACTTTCACATTTGCAGCTTGTACTGCGTGGCGCGGCGCGGAGATGAAGCGAGCGATGAAGACGCGCCGCCGCCGGATACGTGCGGCGCGCGCCGTCCTATGCATCTGTTTATTATAGATATATGCACACGTATATATATATATATATAGGTATATAT
>UELV01063658.1:1917-25437 GCA_900490015.1 Megastigmus stigmatizans
GGGGACTATTGCGGGCGATCGCGTTGACATTGCATTAGCCTAGGATAATTATTCGGCTATCGGAGCGCGTCTCTACGTGCATTACGTGCTACCCCGACCAGCATCTCTTGCACTTCGCCTCTATATATCCCGGGGACTTCATTACCCGCCCGCGGCCCTTAAAACTATACACAAGCTGGCGCGTGCCCGTGCTTTCCGATCAGCTGCATGTAATTGCGAGACAAGAGGGCTCCACTCTTCCCCTCACCCCAACCCCCTCCGACCACCCAATCTCTCCCCCTTGAGCGCTTCTTGGCTCGCCCAGATATGTATTTGACAGGTTTGATACCGCGCGCTCCAGCTATACCGATGCCTGACAGTTTACAAATAATAACATGCGAGACACCCGGTCGTAATTGAGCTTTATACTGATTTGCTTGCACAGCGAAACAGAGAGAGAGAGAGAGAGAGAGAGAGAGAGAGAGAGGAGCCTCGCTTTTTTTCAAGACCGTTGTCATTCCGCGATTTTGTTTGCGACAGACGACGGGATTCCTATATGAGTTGGTTATTCGTGAAAAGCATTGCTTATTGTTGATTTAACCGGGCTACTTTATTTCCATTAATGGGTAATTACCCGCGTATTTGTAACGTTCTAATTGAAACTCGATTATGGTAATTAAAAATAAAAATAAAATGTTTTAGCGTGTGCATAATAACTGTCGTCTGACATGCAGTACAAAGAGTCGCTGTATACAAAAAGACGTGTATACAACGCTTATTTTTGCATAAAAAAGAAAGTGTTGAAAACTGTGCAGTGCTTTTTTTTTGTTTGTCAGTTCTGCCGGAAAGAGTATAAATGCGTTAAAAAGAGAGACGATAAACTTAAATTTTTCCGCCCACGCGCTCGTATACATCAGAGGGCGCAACTTTGGCTTGGCTCTATTGTTTTCGGCTAACGTATGTAACAATGGAAACAGTGAACAATTTACGTAGGTTTCTTTTGAACGAGCGCCGCGCGGCATTTTACCCTTTACCGGACGTTACTGTCTCCATATACATTTCAGTGCAGCTGAAAATCTGACTTTAAGCTCGAAGGAAAATCAGAGGGAAGAAGCTAAAAAGTTGGCCGCACTCAGATTTATCTGTCTCGTCGGAGGTATTCCTTTCCCTTGTGGCCAAAGAAACCGAGCAAGGCTATTTATCCACCAGTTCTTCGCTTCTTTACTCTTCTTCCTCATTATTTTACCTTCTCCATTCCATTTTATTCTTCTCAGCTACCACAATTTTTTCAGATCTGCTTCTTCTTCTTATTTTTCCCACGTTCTATACTGCGAATTTCTCATTTATTGATAATAAACACCGATACAATTTCATTAAACACTTAAGTGAATTAATTTTTTTTATATCTCATATGTAATACTCAAGCATCATTTCCAATGTGATTGAATCATGGAATTGAAGCAAAAGTTTTTTCCAACTCTGCGCGAGTATTTATCTTTATGGCAACATATTTGCTAATTACTTTTATTGATGGTATATATATGGAAAAATGTCAGTTAACGGTGAGGATGTATATATATAAGATAATATATACATATTGTATCTTGCATTCAGCGCCCCTAAAAATCCGTATAATAATTTTCCTCAAAATCCATGAAATTTTTATGTTTTGGGCGTGAAAGACATTTGGTATTTAGAAGTTCATATGGTAAAAAAGTTAGTGTTAGACTATAATTATATGGGTTAAATATAGAAAATGACTCGGACTAGGTACTATACCATTGCTGCTGGATGAGAATTCACATATTTTTGTTTTTATTATTTTTTACGGCATGATTGACATAAATAATTGTAACTTACTGCATTAACAAAAATTTGTTCTTAATGATTTTTTTTACTTATTCGAACTACAGTTGCTATGTAAAGCTTATTTTAGAGCATCAATCGATGCTGCATGCATATTTTTTAAGGGTGAACTCAAACCAGCAAAACAGGAGAAAAGAAACGAGAGGGGAAAGGTAAAAGTGGATTATATTAAAGAAATCTTTCTCTCTGACACGTGGGTGTGTTAATTCTGATTTTTTTTAATACTCCGTACGAGAAGAAGGAGATCAAAGAATGAGAGCTCCGATTCCAAGTTCCTACTGCGGAAAACATAACGGCCCTTTAAATTCACTCGGATAATTTCCAAGCGTCGGCGAAAGGTGCGACCAAATGACGCGACGGGGGTTGTAATTAGAAGAAAAGCACCCCCCTCGACTTTACCCGCGCTCCGGAAGGAAGGGTTTTACCTCCAATGTAGCTACCTCCCTTTCTTTCTCTCTCTCTCTCTCTCTCTCTATCTCTCTCCTTCCATTCCCATCCTCGCTTCGTGCATTGCCTCTGCCGCCGACCGTATCCTACGAGAGTATCTGACGGCCTCCTTCACCTTCATTCTCCACTCGGTCTGCTCTTTCTCCAACCACTGCTTGCTAAATGCATTTCTTCTTTTCGTTTACCCCCACTATCATAACTACGTATATATAAGTATATACGTATACAAGAGTCGGGACAAAATGGCAATAGACAATTTTCTGCCGAGGATCAGTGATTCGAACTTATATAACATTGTGGCGTTACGTTTAATCACGTTTCAATCAAGGGATGCGCTTCTTTCTTTATTTTCTCGCCCGTTTTTCCACCTTTTTCCACTTCGCCGCCAATCTCACTCGTTTAGATGGTAAAGAAACGAGAAAATGAAATTGATTTAATTTGAAACTTGAGGAGTAGATGATTAAAGTCCAACCGATGAACATCGAATTGGCACGTATTAGGCGCATTCCAAGGAATTAGTCTGCAGTTATGGAAAAAACCTTCATCTTATTCGCATTTCCTTAAATATCTACATTCTAGCTGCTTGAAGAATTTCAAAGTTTTACGTACTATAAAGATTAATCATTCAATTGATCACCTTTCAATTACCAATATCCTGCAGCGAGAGTTAAAAATCGTCTCTCAGGTTCAAAGCGAGTATTCACTTTGGCCCGATCGAATATATGTAGAGAAGCTGCGGAAAAACGTCTCGGATTTAAAAAGTAAAAGAGTTTGGGTAGTCTGTGATGGCAGCAGTGGCGGCGGCGGCAGCGACGGCTTTCCCCTAAGCGACCTTAGTTATTTCCCCAGGCGCTAACGGAGAGTCTTGGCTTCGATATACAAGGTGGAAGCGAGGAAGAGAAGCAGAGGATTGCCGCAAGATCATTCGGCCTTCGACATTCAAATTACTCGCCTCGAACCCGGCAAGCCTCGAGTCTACGTTCGCGATATATACTCGGCGCGCGAGCTGAGAAACGAAACTTTGCTCTCGCCGAGCAGCGCCGCCGCGGCGACGCCAGAAAACGAGCGGAGAATTTTTGCTTCTGGAAGTGGAGCGGAAGTGGCAGTCGCTCCGCGCTCTGAATTTTTATTATTGTATTTGAAAAATAAATTTGCTTCGTGGGAAGCGGCTATGGGGTACGGGGTACGGGGCACGGGGTATTATGAGAAAGGACTTCTCAAACAATGAGGATCATTCTTCTCGTGCGCGCGCGCTCGCCTCACCGACTGTGATTCATGGCTCTTTATCGATCTCTACCCCGCCGTCGCGTCGCGGCCCCTTTTCTGGACCCATAATGCCTTTTTTTGTTAAACTTTCCGACTAGTGATGCTTGTGAATGATGTAGCACTTCGCGACTCGCGGTGATCGCGCGACATGCCCTAAGCTTTATGGAGCTTCGCTGTTCGTATTATGCAGCGGTATGAGCCAGTTTTAGAAGAAGAGTGAAACACTCGGGAAGCGGGACTGCCAGTTTAAGGCTTTAGCTGCCAATGTCAATGTACTTTTCAGCCCAGCCACGGTGCTGCTTTACTGCTATTGCGACTTCTCGACATTTTTTTAGTTTTACTTCAGCCACAAACAGCATTAATGAAAAGCTATCGGTGGGCTTTTGTTTTGAAAATAGGTGAACTCAACAGTTGCCAATTTTGTTAATAATATTTGAGCAACTATTGTGTCAAGTATATGTGATTCTAGAACAAATATCGGTTTTGACCAATCACGGCGGTGTTTTTGGTATGTTATTCCACAACAATGAACTTTTCGGTTCGACGATCAAGTGAATTCATCGACATGCTGACAATCATGCATATCAAAATCGTGACTATAGTCATACACACTTTACATTGATATTATAAGTAGCTGTATAATATATATATATATATATATCATTTCTAAAATAAGAATTAACCTCGCGAATGAAATCGTTATTGTTTAACTAAAAAAGTATAATTTAGCGATGACATTTCTCTTAATATACCTATTTGAAGTTATATTTTTAAGTTTTTATTATTGAGAAAAGAATAAAAGGCTTTGTGTTAAATATAACAAAAAGTTTATTCATTTTTCAAGCATTCGAACATACTACACTCGGTACAAGTGTATTCTTTGATCAATATTTTATATGAAATATACACATAAATGAAGCAACTAATTCTATTATCGGACTTTGTTTGCCAGACTCCCGCAGTGCTGCAGCCAGCAATATTTCATTGATTACCGAAACGATGATTGATTAAAGGCACATAAACCGATTATTTCGATGGCACTCCCAAGGCATTCGTGCTCGATATTGTTTCACAGTTGTACGCGTTTTGAGTTGCGGCAGTAGCAGCAGCAGCACAAAAGCTCCGCACGCACACAGAGAGACCCAAAGCTTTTTGTGCCAGTTTACGGTATTAAACCTACTCGCGCGCGAATTCCGCTCAATCTCTATGGCGGTCGCAGAAGATTAAAGTATAATAAGCAGAACCTTGGAAATATCGGTCCGCCGAGTCGTTCGCACGGAAAGTATCGCGTATATGCAGCGAATGCACTGCGCAGGCATCGATTCGCCCCTCCCCCCGCCCCATTTCGCTATATCGTTTCTCATGAATGAGACGTCTCTTTTGCTCGACACAGACACACACGAGGAATTATCTCGCGAGGCACGCATAACTGCAACGCAAATCCTCCCTCGGCCAACTGAGCACTGAATAGCCGCAGATATATAAATATATAGCTGCAGTCTCTTACGCATATATTATAATAGGTCTGGAGGTGCGCGACGCCCCGGAGCGATGACTCTCCCTCTCGGAGGGGTGCGAAGGAGCTGCCGACGGCGGCATTGTTCCCGCGATTGTTCCCCTTTTAATCGTAATATTCAAGCGCTCGGTCTCGCCGTAAATCTGCTGTGCCCAAGAGAGCAGCTCGCGCGCCTCCGCCCTGTTATAGGACGCGTTGCGTTGCCGGGGCGCAGCTGCGTATCCGGGACCGTCGGCGTCGCGGCCGGGCCCCCCGCTGGCGGCAGCTCCTCGTCTCGAGAGTGCGTTGAGCGACACGAGCTGCGGCGGCGCCCGTTAATTGCTACCTCTTCTTTGCGGAATGTCATTATATCGGGCGGGAGAAACGACCGCGCAATGCCTTTAGACTAGTCGGAACACGTATGTAGGCCGGCGGTACGTGCGTATAGCTATAGGGGAGCATCGCGATATTCACAGAGACGGTGCAGGTAGAGGCAGGCGCGACGCGGCTATAGGCCGCCGGGCGAGTGTGGGTGAGTGCACCGCGCGGGGCTTGATGCGAGTTAGCGGGGCGCGACTCGCTTTCCAGGCCGCGAATGTGGATTTTTCTGCATTTCCGCGAGAAAGCAGCAGCAGCAACGGTAGAACATGCAGCTCACGCTCAAGTGGCCAATGTTGTTCGATTCCAGCGATATTTCACTCGTGAAAAGCCGCGAATGAGCGCCAGGCGGATTTAGCATGAGGACGAGCTGTTGTGCAATACTCTGTGGCAGCCGCCCCTGCTTTTTTTACGCTCGCTGAATTAGAGAGTCAAGTGGAAAAAGGCGAGCGGCTTTTAAGGGTCTGATTTCCCTTCTTTCTCTTGCCCTCTCCTCTCCTCTCCTCTCCTCGCTTCACTTTGACTTGCTCGAACGCGGTAATTAACTGCGTAGTGGTGGCATGCATGCACTCGGCTTTTGCGGGACTCGCGCTGCACTTTTCAGCCTCCTGGGTTATTGGTATAATAGCGAAAAATCGATTTCCTTTCTTAGTTTGGCGCTTGCGTAACTACACTCTAGATCAAGTTTCTGGTGACAGTTTTGTAATGTACTTCAACGGCAGGTGGAAATAAAAATTAGAAGAATTCATCGTTTAAATTGTCGGTATTGGGTATAAACTTGATGTATAGATTTTTTATTATAAGCAGGCCATTATCAAAAGGCCAGGAGAACGTCCCCCTCTTACGCAATGAAATCGAGACTTCAATTATGTTTACTGCAGATACAACTTTTGCAATACTACTTGGTAATTATATAAAGTAAAAAGTATTTATAATTAATAAATTATTTTTTTAATTAAAATTATATAAAATAAAAAGTATTTATAATTAATAAATCACTATTTTAATTAAAGTTCTTGGAACATTATTTTCTTCAAAATTGAAATACACTGCACTATATGATTTAATTCATTATATTAAAAATAATTTAATATCCATACCTAAATAAGAAAACAATAATTTTATAATATATTATATGACTACTTGGAATAAGACCAATATCATCATTATTATAATAATGTAGTGAACATTTTATATATAATGACAGACAGCTCTTATATTATCAATAAAATAAGCGTAATGAATTAACATCTAATTGCATCGTCTGTGATAATTTTTTTTTTCAGAGGCTTAAAATAAGTAATAGAATACACTATTAATTCAGAAAAATAGATTGTTTCTTACTTCTTATAGCGAAGCAATGCTGAGATTCCCTTAGATAAAAATTAAACTATGGCACGTTACGACCATAAATTTGCTTAAATGCGGGCTCGCGATTTCGTGCGCCATGTAGGAGGGAGAAGATATTTGTATGCGGCATGGAATTCAGCGAATTCATCCAATCCACAAATTACGCAATGTATTCGGGATTCCATGAAACGATGCAATCCATTTTCTTTCATTCTCCAAAGGATTTGCGCAGTCGACATAGGTTTCCGAATTGCCGAAGAACGCTTATTTCTATAATGCAAATTATATTCAATCAAGCCTTTCTCCTAAACGAATACAACGATTCATCCGATACTTTGGGAAATGATCATAAATATATAATTGGAGAAAACGCGAAAGATATTCCAAAACTAATTGTATATGTATACTAATTGTAAGTAAATTTAATGGCAAACAGCCAAAAGTCGCATCACCTTGTGAATAAAACTGTAATTAACAATAAGTCTAATATTTTACACTATATATCACTAAACTTATAATTTTTCAAAACTTCCTCCGTGATCCCGAAACACAAAATTTCAGATCCAACTAAACACGGCACGACAGGGCTGGATCTCTAGCGCATCATGACAAACGGAGCGACTGTATAGAAAAATCAAACTCGATTAGCGGAACGGTTGCTGCTTTGTAGCTACTGCGGACCAAACGGCGCGGAGTGATCTTTCGGGCTTGCGGTTTTTCTGGAACGCGGGCAGCATAAAAGAAGCTCAGACCGAGGAATAAAATTTTTTAGCGCTTGCGGCCCAACGACAATGTGGCGCCTGTCCGAGTAAGCAAAAGACGCGGAAAGAAAAGTGTATAAGTTTTCTATTGTTGAGAAACGGGCGCGATCTTCTTCTCCAAAAGCTCGCACGAAGAGAGGAGGAGCCAGTCTATATGAAAGTCATTATATCGAGGCCAGGCGCAGCCCAAGCAGCTTTAACAGCGTAGCTCCGCGTAAGCTCTCTCTCTCTCTCTCTCTCTCTCTCTCTCTCTCTCTCCTCTCAGCGTTAGCGTAATCGCAAAACTTCCAAGCTTTTTGCCCGGCCAGTCCTTCTCTCTCCAACTCTGGAGCTTGGCTCGCGAGTTTCGCAGATGGCTTTTCGCGCTTGCTTTGCAAAAAGTGCCGCGCGAGTCTTTGTTGCCGGGGAACTTGCGACTATCAGCGCAAGTAGGAATCGGTCCTCCTGTCTCTCCGCCTCCTCCTCTCAAAACTCTCGCCCAGACTCCGACGACTCCTGCCGAAGACGCCTATAAGCTCTTATTTTCCGCACTTTGTAAAAATAAATCCTCCTCTGCAGCATTGTCGCGCCCACGCAACGCTTTTTCCGACTCTTTATTATTTCTGATCAGCTGCTATTCTGCGGAACTTTAATCTATGCTATAGTGTTGCGTATACTTTATTGATAGTTTCGATACTCGCTAACCGCGTGTTTTTTCCTCAATCAATGTAGAAGAGGAGCGATTTTTATTATGTTCATTGAATTTTGTTGAATGTGGATAATCAGCTGTTAAAAGGATGACGCTCATAAGATAGCTTATAGCTGATCTCTGCCTCAAATAGATGGAAGCCCGAGTAAATGTTGAACGGTATAGATACTTCTACCGTGCATCATCTCTGTAGCTTTAAAAGGGCAAAATACGTTGCAGTTCAGTTTTGGACTAGATATACTGTCGAGCCGCAAGCGCAGGATTCCCATGCTTAAATAGAAACGAAAATGACCTGAAAAGGGACAATATAAATGCGCGCTTTACGTGCAATAAATTTTTTAAGAGGGACAAGGAAAAATGTGATAGCGACTATTACAAGAGCAACTATTTTCTCCAATTCCTGCTAAGCGGGATGTATTTAAATTATGCTACTTGGCTTATACATTCTCGTGTACAGTTAGTTTTATCGAACTCCGTATAGCTACAATAATTATATGCACGGCGGTGATAAGATATACAGCATTTGTTGCTCTTTAAAAACTGTATGGTATGGAATAGAAAATTCAAGATTTCCAAGAATCTTTTTAGAAAATTGGGATAATGAGCTCAATAATTCGTCAACTAAATAAATGGTCGAGGTTGAATAAATTTGGCCCAGAAAGCACTATCATATTTAATCAAGATTTTAAAAGCGGGATCGGGCGAAAGATGCAATGAGAATTCGAGCACAAAGTGCAATGTAATTTATATGACAATAATTTTACATTATTTGTAAATAAGCTAAGCGCGCAGGGTTGCAACTGCTTATGTCGTCGACGAGTTCAAGTCGCTTTACGTCATTTACGTGGAGAAGCTGCAGGCTTGCAGGCTGTGCGAGTGCCGAGTAGATTGGAAGGAAGTATCGCAGGCTCGGAAACGCAGGAGCGTTTAGAAGAGCTCAATTAAGAAAGCAAATGAATAGAATAAGCACGCCAAAGTAGTCGGAAGTAGAGGGAAGAGCTGCACGGCAGTAGCCGGGAAGCCGAGAGAACGCGAGAGGTGCAGAGGGAGAAAGCTCATGAAAAATGCTTTACCGCGACAATGTCTTAAGAACAAAGGAAAGCAGATACCTACGAGCCTTGCCAACTAAAAACTTTTCTACTTTACTCGCTCCTCTCCTGTTTCTCCCCCCCCCCCTTTTGTATATACATAGCCGAAATAAGAGAGGAAGCGGAAAACAAAGGTTCAGTGCGCGCGAGCCTGAGCTATCGTCGCTCTGTACTGCTATGCAGCGGAGCGCCAGCGCAAATGCGCTTATGTTTCCGATCCAAAACACTTTTACCCCCAGTTTTGGCGTAAGTATAGTTTCACCGTTAATTCTCCGGGGAAGTAGGTGTGAACTGCTTTGGCAAAGTTAACCTAATCTGCGCAGCATAAGCGACTCAGTAAATTGGTACGGACGACTCCAGGACGAAACAATGCATACCTACATTGTTAGTTCGACCTGCTGTTGCTGCTGTATTTCGTCTTACAAAATAGTTTAACATGTGGGTTACGCTTAGGAACGAGTCAAAAGATATATAAAGGAAAGCTGACACAAAGCAAAGCGAGGAAAGTCACCTTCGGAAGATGAGAAAAGAAGGTGGTACTGTAGCCGTCTTTGTGCAACGAGCAAATAAAACTTTCTTTCAACGCTGCGCTCAAACTGCCGCTACAATTTTCTGCGCTCTTTCAGAATCGAAACTCGAATTCCTGGACGGATCCAAATGAAAATATCTAGCGTGTCTTTATTTAATACCATATCCATATATTATGCTTCAGCAAAGAGAAATCTAGATCTAGTCTTCATAAATGTTGTAAGCTGTCAATATATTATACGTGCATCATAAATGAACTTATATTCCTTTCAAAAATATTACAGTTCATGATGTATAGTTTTTTTATAAGATTTTTAAAAATTTTTGTGAAGTGAAAAACAACTATTTAGATTGAATAAAGTCTTAAAGCATTATATATAAGTATGTGCTCTCCAAATGAATTTTTGAAATGCGTATGGGATATTGGTACCGATTACTCTACCCTGACTGTTTACTGTGTCTTAGGTATATTTTCTGGTATTATGAAAATAATTTAAGCACCGTGCAAAGGTTTACTTTTGAGTTACGTATAATATACGTTCGACATGCGTAATGAAAAAGGCTTTGTGGAAACAAAGTGTCAATGCGGTTGACAACCGCAATTAATGTGAAAAAAGCCATTTCCTCACTCCGTCACAATGTATTTGCAATTAACTTTATTAAAGTATTTCAGATGCTTTTGAGAAAAAGAGTACGGTGCCCGGGGTGAGCTGCACATACGCAACTGTTTATGAAAAAAGAGAATCGTGCCGCATACTTGAGAAGTTCATAAATGGTCTTTCATATAGTTTTTTTTTTACCCAAGGACTCTAACCCACGCTGAAACTCATTAAGGTGGCTTCAGAGACTTTTTTAAAATTATAAATTTAGTTGAAAAAATTCATAATAATAGATGTTACGTGTAACCATGTGTGTGCAAAATTTGTAGGAGACATCAAAATAGAGAAAATAAATTGAGAAATTCAAGAATTTAGCTTAAGCTCTTATGGCTGTAGGATTTTTTCCAAGAATTATTTCTTTCTTCTAACACATAAAAATAATATTCTTTCGTAAATTTATAGAATGAGGTTACGGAGAATTTGAATGTGTAAAAAAATACATTAACTATAGTTTGAAAAAGCACTTCATCCTGGTATTTTCAAGTATTGCACATAATTATTGGCAAAAAAAAGAACAATTAAAGAATTCAATAATCTTCTCTATTCATAATCCTGCAGTGCAGGACATGTCATGACCGGGAACTGTTTCACCTTCATTTAAATAATCTTTTTCGAACAGCAAATAAATTTCTGACGAGATTAGAAAGCTTAATTTAAAAAAATATTTTCAAACATTAAGTGCCTTAAAACTACTGCACTTGCAATATTTCGTGCAACTCCTTTCAAACATAGTTTCGTTCTGCATTCAGCAATATTTCATTTAAAATTATGCTTAAAATAGTCTGGAGCATTAACGAAGGCAGAAATCAATAAAAGCATTGATATGCGAACGTTTATTCTCTGCGATGTTTTTTTATCGAAAACAGTCGAATAAAGAACAACAAGGAGGCTGACAAAGACAAACAGAGAGAGAGAGAGAGAGAGGGGGGGGGAGTGGATCGGAAATGGAGGTCCTTAATTTAGTTGTTTTTGCGCCCGCAAGCTTCCGTACGTGCTCTCTCTTGCTTTTACTTTCCCTTTCAAACTTACCCACTCCCAATAATTCGGCCAGCTAAGTATTGGCATGTATATATTTGGGAGATCGATTCCGCACATGAATTTCGCAAGTTGGGAACTTTTACTGGCCCCCGCGAGCCCAGGCTATATCGATCTTGCGGAAAGCTCCGCAGCCGGAAACGGACGTCGTTCGCCCGAAGCTTCATTATCGAGTCGCCTCCTACATCTCGATCCTCTCCGACGCGAACTCGTGTTAGTCCCGGCCACGCAATCGTGCTTTTCTCCGAGCCCCGACTCTATGATAATTCACTTACACGGAGGAGGGACAAGGGGAGAAAAATCGAGCTTGCAAGCCGCCCTTGAGCAAGCAACTTTTCGGCGGTAACTCAGCTATCGTACAGTGATCGCAGCCCTCCAACTGCCGCCTTCCTTCCTGTTTGCTCTCGAATTTTTGGCCCTTGCCGTATACGCGCATCCATGTATTCCCGCACTATATACTTTGTACGATTTCTCGATTTACGGAGCTTTCGACTTCCAGATATATAAAGATTCGCTTGATTCATTGCTTGACTTCTGCTGCTGCGAGTCTCGTTTCGTGTATACATACACTCGCTACACCCGTTGCATTCGCTACACTCGCAGATATGCCAGAGTTCCTCCCTTTCACCGAGTTGCGATCTCACGGATATCGAGCTGCGCATGTCGTTGAATTTATGCACCATTTCGCTACCGGATCCCCCTCTTATCTTTCACTTTTTCCACCGAATCTTTGTTTTCCAATAGACTCGATAATGCGAGTTTCATAACAGCAGTTTGCGTACATAATATTAACATATAAAGAGACATGCGAAACATTAGTCTATATTAAACCCAAAACCTGCACCATTTCATTCTTTTAACGAAAATGAAAAAGTAGCGATCATAATGCAAGCAGGTCAAAGTTTACTTTGATACGTTTTATCTAAAGCCTTCGTGATTTCATCTTTGCAGTACTATACGTGCGATTACTTATTTTACAGTTTTTATAAAAAAAAAAACTGATTGAATTTTTTCTGAAAACAATAAAATCGCTCAAATTTCTTTCAATTCAATCGACCGTAACCAATTATTCGGCACTCGACTAATAAAACCACGAGATGTCCTAAAGATAGGACATATACGACTCATTAAAAAGAAACTTACAATATCAGGCACAGAGCCAATAGAATTGCCATGCTATCGATGGAGATCTGAAACTTTTTTATTTTATTGAGAATCGATCATCTTCGCAGCTTGGCGGTGAAAAAAAACTATAATATTGTGCACTCTCGTCATTTTTTAAGTAGTGCGGAGACGCTGGGTCAATTGGCAGGAAATAATCGGGGATGCAAGAAGAAAATATAATCCGTTGGTTGTACGATCGAAACGAAGCTCTTGGAAAGGTCTTAATCGCTCGATACAGACAAATCAAACAATGCGAACGATTCAAAAGTGAAGGCATCATGAGTACCGTAGTAATTTTCTTCGGCGGAGAGACGAATAATGGTGGAAGGAGCATATTTACACACTAGAATACATGAATAAACGCGTGCAATAAAGATAGAAGAGAGCCGCAGTGCCCGTGTCGTTGAACATCGGTCGCATGCAGCCATATATAGAACAGCAGCCGCGCAGAAGCGCAGAGGCGCGGAGCTGCGCGCGTTTTATGTTCATCCGACAACGAGCAAAAGTGGAAAAAATGTTAATGGCCATCCTGTACGCAAGTAAAGCGAGTGAAGTATAGTCAGTCTGTCTGGGCGCTGCAGTGCAGAAACGCGCTAAAAATTTCAGAGCTCCCCGGTCGACTAAAAAAATGCCCAAGCGACTACTCAACGCTCTATGGGTCACTTTGTAATTGTCGCTAATAGAATAGCGCTCGTAAACTGCTTTCGCAAATCTTTGTATCAGGGCCGCGTAAAAGTACTGGCATAACGCAATAATAGAAAGGGTATTTCCAATTGAGCGAATGTTTATTTTGTTAAGTGCACCTTTGAGCGCGCGCACACACATTTATACCTTTCATGGTACACGCCAAAGCAGATCGACCAACTACGGCTGCAAACCTTGGCTCTTTTACCTTTTATATTTATTCCAATAGCTACTGGAGAGGTACAGGTGCCGCAACTTTTTAATAGACTTGCTTTTTCAACGCCGTTTCCCTACTCCTATCGGATTAAAAATGCTAAAACTATTTTTTACCTTACTATGCAGAATCGCTTTCGCCTGGAGAAAGTACGTCTAAATCGATTATGGTGCACAATGAGGACTGCAATGAGTTTCTTCGATCAATTGGAGTTTGACCGGAAATCGAATTATTTTCCCTTACTGTTAATTTTGATCTTTAATCGCCTTGCTTGCGTTTCTAGCGGAAAACGCGTCATGAAGATACTGAACAATTTTCTTTTTTCTCAATAAAAAGTAATATTTTTATTTTTCTAACACGAACAATATTTCTTTGCAGAAAAATAATTTATCAGCAAAATAACAAATAAATAAATAAATTGATTGCTATTTCTCTCGTAAATGTGCACAACTGATAGTATTTCCGTGCGAACAGCATATTAATAATAATAATAATACACTAGTGATGGCTGGATGTTGTGAAGCATTTAAAGATACGATATAATGGATTCCGTTTTGGATAGCACCAAAGTTTCAAATATTGTTATATAAATTAATATTTTAATTCAAATTTATGAAAAAATATCTATGTTCGTTTAAATAGATTCTTATGATAATTCTATCGGTAAAAGAATTAACGATTCAATTGTATCCAAATATGGTACATTGTTAGATATGAGTAATAAAATGACGCAGCTAAATTTGTATGGGTCGAGGGTCCCTTGGAAAAGAGATACTAGAATGAAGATGTAAGAATAATAATTTTTATCTTTATATATTTAATACAATGTCTTATAGGAAATCATTTTTTCGAACATTTTATTTATGTATTTCTCAGTACTTGGCGACTAAATTTTCTTTATTTGATATAAGATTATTTATGCAGCTATAAACAAAGTATATTTCATGAATTAACAAGAAATAAAAAGTATACTACTTTTGATTAACGACGTAGCGATGAATTCTGTTCTAATATTATTTTCTAACCTCAAAAATAAGAACGCGTCGTAACGTATTGTTTTATGTTTTGTATGACATGAATATTTAGTGAGAAAGATTATTAATCAAAAAAAAAAAACATATTATAAGGTAAACATACCGGTACCCGAACGCTTACCGAATGCCCAGTACTTGAACAACGTTTCCATGCATTATATTTTATAAATATAACTTTTAATGGTACATAAACTGTAAAAGTTTGAGATTAAAATACTATTTGATCGTTAACTAGCAAAAATGTTGCAATAAATATAAGTTGTCAAGAGTTATTAACCATGTTTTTCCGGAAAATATCGTGTTCGGCTACTAGAGATGTTTACCTTATGCATGAAATGGAAAGTATTTTCTAATATTCAAGTATTTATTAGAGCTTAATTAGTAGTCCGCATGTAAGAATTAAGCACATGAAGCGCGCATAATATTTTTTATAGTAAATCCAAAATCTAAATATCAGCGAAATTAAACAAAAACAAACGTTTAACTACAATACATAAATTTTAAATTGAAATATTTCGACTTGATAATATATTTGCTTCATAAAGGCTTAATAACTCTCACAAATTTAACCAAAAAAATGTACATTTCTGTGCCAGGTTTATTTTTGGCACAATTAAGAATGTAGGTGTTTGAGAAGATTCTACAGATGTAGTTGAAAGGCAGGTGCTCGGGTAGGTGGCAAGAAAAACGCGCAAGCTTCTGTTGAAAATACTGAAAACGTGTAATTATATTTCATTGATGTTGAAAAACGTAATTTGTAGCATATTTAATTGTAAATTATTTAGTCATGAAGTGTTGTAAAGCAAACATATTATCGCATGAAGGCTTGGCTATGAACCGAGTAGTACAAGTTGTACAATGTAACCATATTCATTAGTTTCTATTCTTGAATGGTCTACATTTATTTAATTACCTCAATTTTTCAGAAATGAATAGTGTTAAAACGTACAATAATGTTACCATTATTCAAGATTTATTATGTGCAGTTAGCAGTGAAAAATAATATCGATATTATATAAATATTGAAGAAATTAATTATAAATGGTCTGATGATAAAATGTAGCAAAATCAATTTTTCCATTTTTGTGAAAAAGTTATTAAATATAACTCTTTTTAGCGAAATAAATTTATTTTACACGCGATAGTTATTAACATTTTTAAAAAAGTAGTAAAAATATAATAAAAATATTAAAATTCTCTCTCAAGCGTTAGAATTTAATTGAAAGGTTTGGGCAGCTGTTTGTTTTTCTATTTAATGAATTTTTTTTTATTTGCTAAACACCGTTATCTCGAAAATTTTAACGGTATCTTAGCCCCTTAAAAGTTGGCGAAAGCAAAACGTGTTCGAGACCTGTTCGTCCATAAAAATGATGAAGAAAGAGTGAAGGGGGCAGGGAGACGGAAGGCAACAGAAGCTTTTTGAAGAAAGAATGGGTTGTAGTTTTTTAATTAAACTTTACATGCAGTTTTTCCTCTTGATAACTCGAAGCGGCCAAGAGTATTATGAAGGAAGCAGTGAAGAAGAAGGTTAATCACGAATAAAAAAAGCGCTCTTTTCAAAGTATCAAGCGGTTAGGCATTTACAGTGGTTGAGCCAGTGGCTTTGAGAGGCTGGAGTCGGGGCCGGAGCCGGGGCCCGAGTGAAGAAGAAGAAGAACCAAGAGGGGCTGAAGGAAGCCGAGCGGAGGGGTGGGACAGGTTGGAAGTAAATTCCGCTAATTAGGCTTCTTTGCCGAAGTAATTAGTGGATACCGCTATTAGTCTCCTGCCGCTTTCTACCACTTGCCACCCCACCGCGGCTGCAGTTTATAAATCCAAATGGAAGAGAACTCTGCGAGAGCGAGGCTGCGAGGGTGGCTGCGAGGGAGGCTGCACACGGCCTCACTGCAAGCGCAGAGCGACAAAGAGCCGCGAGCTCGGGGAGAAAGAAAAAGAAAGCTGCACAAAATGAAAGCGGAAAAAGAGCGGGAGGGAGCGGTGCATCGTATAATACATCATAGCGCCGCACCGGACCGGATGGCACAGAACGACGAGGCCTCTGCGCGTGTATCTGAATCAGCTGCTAGGTGTACTTGGCTGCACACACGACCGGGAGGAAAGGTCGGACAAAAGCCTCGCGGGAGGCAGCCTTGCCGTGTCGCCGTACCGTAGGCTGCATTCTGCATTGCAGAGTGGAATACTCGCTCGACGATTCGCGGGCCTCAAAGGGATAAACTTGCGGATGGCAAGCGAGCTCTTCCTCTTTCGGCTTCGAATCTCGATGTGAAAAGGCGCAGACAGGTTTTCACGGCTTTGCCACATCCAAGTTTGGATCTGCATCGACATCCAGATATTTCCTCCAACCCTCGTCTTCTTCCCTACCCATTTGTCCCTTGCTATCTCGCTCGCTCCCCCTCTTTTTATTTTGGTTTACAAGAGTTTACGTTCGCCCGCTTACGTGCCGTGGTATAAAGTTGCTCGCCCTCTCACTCAGTTTGTGACCCGCGGTAACTTACCTGTACACCAAGTATAATAAAGGACACCAAGTACGGGATCTGGCGTTAGCGGTCGACTAAGAAAGAAACAGAGCCCATAGAGTCAGCAACTGGTGCGCGCGTAACGCGAGACCCTGATGGATCCTTACTTGCTGCACTCACGAGAAAAAAAAGAAAGCAAACAATGTCTATATAAAGCTTTAACTACACAACTGCTCTTAAATATCACTGCAGGCGAATTGATTTCTCTTTTTTTTTCTCTTTATATTTGTGCCCGAGTTTCTCAGATTTGCAGCGGCCTCCGAGTATTTGTAAGCACTTCTTGCTACTGGAAAAAGAATTTCAATTGTTTATTACGCTAACAATCTGTACTGTTTTCGGTTTTTATGGCTATTTCTCAAGTTGGACAAAGCCATTCTACAGCAAAAGTACGGCTAAACCACATAATATCAATGAAAAGTTAGGTAGTATGCCACTACTTAAATTTACGTTAAAAAATTACTTGGACTTTATATATCAAATGTTTTTAAAATTAATTGAATGCTCGTTGCTAAGTTGAGTAAATATTTCTTGCTTGGTATTCTAAAAAAGCAATTAAAAATCTGCGCGCAGCAACAGAGCTATAGTGGTACTTTCATTAAGCGAATTGTTTTCCACACACGCCAAAAATTTTATTTCAATTAAAAATTCCGTGCGCAAATTGAAGTAACGTGATTACCGGATGCCATTTTAGCAGTGGAAAATTATTTTTCCGCACACTATATATACGCGCTCCTCGTTTCTTTAAAATAGCGCGCCCGGCCACTCGACGCTATAAATTATTTTTATTTCAAACGGCGCATTATTTTAAATTCTATTGTCGCGCTTTCTGCGGGAAACAGCGGCCACGGCGAAACAAAAATAACACGAACCTGAGAATGTGGCTACGCGCGCGCGAATCGCGACTTTTTCATTTGGAATGCGCGTCCCTCTTTTTCTCCCCTCTCCACCCCCATCCCCCCTCTTTCTCTCTCTCGCTCTCGCTCTCGAGGCGCTCCGTGACAAACCGTATCGCGGCCGGGAGATAATGCGACGGAGAGAGAGAAAGAGAGAAAGAGAGGATGAGAGAGAGAGAGATACGCTTGCTCGCATAAGAAGAAAGTAACGATGTGCACTCTAACCACACAACGACACTCGGTGTCTCTACAGCCACTGCTAACTCGTATTCTTGTTTGTCCCTTGAAGGTGCGAGATGTTTAAAGAACGTCACGTTAGAGTTGATCCCAGAGACGGTGGAATATGGTCACGAGGTTACGCTGCGATGCTACTACGACCTCGAGGGCATTCCCCTTTACTCCCTCAAGTGGTACCGCGGCAATTTTGAATTCTACAGATACTCGCCCAGTGAAACTCCACCGACCAAAGTCTTCAACTTCACCTGGATCACAGTCGACGTGAGTATACCTGATGAATTTTACCTTTTCTATCCACACAATACTTACGTGCAGAACTTCTTTTATCCATGCACCATAATTATGAACCATGTAATTTACTCATCATTTTTACGGCCTGTAGATTTTCCGCCCAGCTTGGCTCAAACAGCAATGAGATTGCAAATTTTCAGTCTGTATTTTTGGGAGTCGGTAAATGAATTCGTCAAGTACCTGTAGAGTAACTTTGAAAATTTAGAAAATGGAAATTTTGGGTTTTCGAATTATTTGCGGATAAAAGGAGTACTAAATGCTTAGCATTTACATAACTTGGAACATTCATTACTATAACAATTCGTTGGAAAAACTTTTTCTAAAGAACATCTGCACCGCGATAATAGAATAAACTTTTTCTTTCTTCATTTCGAAATGACCGCCAGCATTTAGTTAGGTTAACTTAACAAGGAGAACTTCCGCGTGATTTCACTCAAGTTTTCCCAGTAATCTGTTTATCGGTTGCTTGAAAATGAACTGAGCTAATATTAATTATAAAAAAGACAAGCTTCCGCTTGTGAATGAGGGGAATATTTGTTTTGCGGAAGCACACGCGTTTATGTATAGAACCGTAACTCGCTCGAAAAACATTAGAGAGTAATTAATTTTAGTATGCTTTTTCAACGGCTGTTGTTCCACGCGTTTTATTTACGCACGCCCTTCTTTCGGCATCGCAAGTAAAACAATCGTCGCTGTCCCGGTGTCTATTTATGATTAGCAACACAAATGACGGATCGGCCAATAACCGTGTGTTTATTGAGGATATGTTTGTCATGTTGTTCCACAAGGTTGAATAAACGCTGTGTAAATGAATCCCGCGTTTATCGACAAGTCCATGCTGAACTGCTGGTATAGAATGATAAACACACGACACGCACACACACACACACACTCCGCCAGGCTAACTACACTCTTATAAAGCATGGCCAACGTATGCGTATAAATATAACTACGTAGTACGTGCTGCATATAGTTTTAAATATCGCAGACTGCTTTTAGCTTTACGGCAAACTGATTTTATGTACCTCTGACTGCGAAAAGACCAAGCTCTACGATTTAATGAAATTAAGCCTTTTCTTTTACATTTAATAACAGTCTAAAATGTCTTTGATTCAATCATGAAATGCATTGTACTATTACTCGAAAAATAATGCACGTAATGTTTCAGCCTAATAATTATTCTTCCTAGTACTAGCAATTGCTTAAACAGAAAATTAATATTAATTGTGTGAAATTTGGGTTTGTCTAGCGAAACAATTCGAATGAGAGCCAAGTGACAATACAGAACGTGGATTTTCAACTGAGCGGTAACTTCAGTTGTGAAGTAACAACGGACCAAACCTTTTCCACCGCGAACAGCATAAGAACTCTCACTGTTGTTTGTAAGTACATTGAATTTTCCTCGTAAAAAATAATAGCACCGAAATTCCGACAAAGAGCGAAGCCGAGACAATTCCGCGATGGCGCAAACAGAAATTTGTCTTAGAGAGTATTCCGTTGGCTGTATATTAACCTATGGAAAAATCTCGACCAAATCAAGTATTGACGTTCTTTTACCATGTCAAAGTTATATTACTGAAACGTTCCGAAATATGAATTTCATATTCGGAAGTAATAGAAAACGATCTATGAGAAAATAGAGACCAGTGCACCTTTCCTCCGTGCGATATATTCGAGTGATATAGCTACGAGATAAGATGGACTGAACATTTTCTTACGGCTTCTCCTATCGCTCGGCATTTTCCACTATAAAATTTTCTCGGGATCCCTTACAAAAACTTGTCTTACAGCTGACGAAACTCTTCCGTCTCGACTTTTGTATATCTTCTCTTATTATTTTTCATAATTTTTTCCAGAGCTTCGCGCGTTTTATTGCTTTCTTGGCTCGTTCTGCCCCGACAATTTGATGCTAAGTCGAAAATCGATAAGGTCGTAAATTTGTAGATGAAAAACGTTGCCCGCGTGCGCCGACCGAGGCAGCGGAGAGAGGAAAGAAAAATTGATAAACGCGTAGTAGCAGTCATTTGGTGCGAAATTACGTGGGCGCGCATAAAGAAAAATTCCTCGTTACGTAGATGAAAGAATTTCATCTCAAATCCTTTTTCGTGAGAAGAACCTCGTGGACGCGGCGTATATATATATATATATGTAGCACTGCGCAGACAGGGTCTGTTTTCACGTAAGCGGAAAAATGCAAAGGCTGGAGAAGCAACGAGGCAAAGCTTTTCAATATCGCATCATGATGTGCCGTCTGCCACCTTATCCCTCGTTTGCTATTCCATTTTTTCCCCACGTGACCCTCGTCGAGTCGCACTTTGGTCGACGCCTCGATTAAATCACCTCCGCATGAAAATTGGATAAGCCTCCCGCGGCAAACTGGAAAGCGATGTGATTATCATGGCTGCGAAGCGCAAACGTCATGCCCGAACTTTCGGGATGATGGCTTTGCTCGGAGGGTGAACCGCCCGTCGCCCGCCGTCGAGCCTCCGTCGAGCCTCCGCCAGTCTCTGGCTCTGGCTCCGTCTCTATAGCTCTGCTTCTGCCTCGCCTTCACCCCTCGACCTGAATTATTATGTTTCAGCTAAGCCCAAGGGTAAGCCTGTTATCGTATCGGAACGTGGACGTTACGAGCCTGGGGAGACTCTGAAAGCAAATTGCAGCGCGCCATCCTCGAGACCACCGGCTCAACTCTCTTTCACGCTCAACGATCTGCAGGTTAGTACAAACATTCGGTCCCGCGCTCGCTACGCACATTGCAATCACCCACACACACACACACCCACACGAGCACACACACACACAGCAGCAGCTGACTCATACAGACAACAGAAATGTTGTTTATTTCTCCTTCGCTATCTAAATATATATATATCGCTTTTCTTCTTTCATATTATGTTTTTACTCTTTTTATCCATTCGAAGCTCTAAACGAGTATTTGAATTATCTGCTCTTTGCATAGCTCGTACTTTGTACGCAAGCCCGAATTAAAAAAGTTTAATATAAATATTTTCAAATATCATGCCCAAAATATGTTCAATACAATCTTTAAACTCCTATAAAAACAATAATATTTAATGACTCTAATACAGATTATAATCTAATCTAAGTTATTTAAGTTTTATCCATACTAATAAATATACATAGAGCAAAACTATAACAAAACAAATTTTCTTGTAAAATATTGATGGAATAAACTGCATTTAATAGAAATAATAGAAGCTAATGTCTGTGAATACTAAAGTTTAAATAATGAAATGAAGTATTTCGTAATACCCCATTTTCCATCTGCACACAAAAAAAAGTTATTAATTTGCATAAATCCGGCTTGAAAAAACTAAAGATATTTGAAAAACCGCAGTTTGAAGAGCAGTGACACGATTGTTTGCGCGTCTCATTTTAATATGAGTCGTGTAGAAAGGAGACGACTACGATTGAACTTGCCAAGCGGCCTCATCCAATTCACGTACTCATTTAAACTGCGAGAAGCGCGCACCGATCACTTTTCTAATTCCCTGACAAATTTACACGACTAACCGTAGCCGAACATTGACTTTCTCGATCCACAGTGCTTTACTTGCCTTCGTTCCGTCAGCGGGAGTGAAACTATTTAGCTAGAACTTTTTCGACATCCGAAATTGACCTACATTCTCTCGCGTTCGACCTTTAATACGAAATTTAATCACCACGTTCGCGATTTGTTCAAGAATTTTCACTAATATTTATTATTTTACCACATTTCTCGTTCGCGACGCATTTGACCAAACTATTCCATTAGCCCAGTTTCCCTAGCTGTATTATAAGTTCCAAGGCAAACATTTATTTTTCCTCTTTATTCCGCTTCAAAGGAAAAACTGCTCATTCGTGCTTACCACCTTTGATTTTCCAAGACAGCAAATAAAAATCTCTGTCCCCGAGGCACAAACAATAACAGCAGCAGCAGCAGCAGCGCCGAAGGGGCCTCAGTGTAAATATCCCTGACCGGCATGCGAGGGCGTAACAGCAAGAGCGAATGCCCAGATAAGCATAATACAGCGCGCCGATCTTGACTCAATGTGCCATAGGAGATACTGCCAAGATATCGCCACCCCCGAACCGCGCCACTGTTTGCTCTTAACGAGCGAAACATAAGGCAAACATGGATTATAGGGTGACGATTGCTATATGCCCAGCCCATCCTCTCGCCCATCCTCCCCTAGCCTGCGTCCCTATGGCCAAGTCGTATCGAGTCCTGCACATATACGCGCCGCTGCCCGGAAACTCGAGTAAGACCTCTCGCACGCTTTTTTATAGCCCCCGTAGCTTTTATTGTAATTTTAGCTGCAAGGGAAAATGCTGCTGCCTCCTCGATACAGACGGAAATGCCCTACTAAAAATCACCATTTCAGCCTTTCAATTTTATACGAGCATCGACCCGAGATACGCTGTAGAATTTAAAATTCTATATTTTAGATACACAATTTTCTAAACGATATACTTACTTTCAATTGGTTTTTAAAAACTTTATTTTATAATCGTTATATGATAAATATTGAAATGATTTCTATAAAAAAATATTTGGAACAAATTATCTATTTTCGAGAAAAGAAACCCTACGAATATATTGGGAGAAATAAAATCTGTACAATGTTTTTGAAATTTCTTTTTCAGAAATTTACACAAGTTCCCTGGTAGAACATTGACGAGTTCGGCTGGTTTTATATCCAGCCGTTAGCCAGTTTCGACTAGCCAACATTTAGAGTTTCAAATCGTCAAATGCTCGGTAATGACCAGTCAAGACTAAACGTCAAAAGTAAACAAGAGTCGAGAGTAGCTTTTTTAAGCATAACCTCAATATTTTATGCATTAAACGCCAAATTTTTAAGTTTAATATATCAAATTAAATATGGTAATATACATATTTATCTGACCAATAATATTTATGTATATTATTAGATATCAATATATCAG
>UELV01063689.1:1608-24821 GCA_900490015.1 Megastigmus stigmatizans
TATATATATATATACTTGTTTTTTCTCGAGAATTGCAGCTCGATATATATATTTATATATATATATATATCGAGCTGCAAATGGAAAATTGAAAATTTCTCGTTCATTCAGCGTTTCTCGGCTATACCAGTTCGCCGCCGATGAATCTTTGATTTTCCATCGGCGGAAGTCGCGGCAAAGTAGGTGTTCGATATATAAGTCTTGATCGAGGCAGAGAAAGAGAGAGAGCATGAGCATGACAGGTCCGTCGATTCGAGCGACGTTTCTCGCATCTGTAGCGCAGCTGCGAGCTGAATTCTCTCCTTTTACCTCTGGCTCCACCATCCGTAGCTCTTGCACCCTTTACCGATATGTGTGAAAAAACCCCGGTTTTCTTTTTTCAACCCCCGCAGGCAATAAATGATTTTTTTCCTCCGCGCCTGTGTTATATATATACATATGCTATGCATTCTTTTTGCCGCGCGCTTAAGAGGAATTCGCTGTTTGCTAAAGCAGAAATAAAGCTTATACGTATCTTTTAGTCGCGGGGTTTTATATGTATGTATATATATAGGCAGCGGATGAATTTTTCGAGTTGCCTTAAAAGCTTTTCATAATCAGCTCCGTTATTCTTCACGGACACACTGTCAACTTATTCTTCTTACCCGCGAATTTCGTGCGAATTTCGCGCAACTTTTTATCAATTGTCACTTTGGTATAGGTCGACAAACATTACATACATTATATATGTAGGCTATGAAGGCTTTATAATTCATACAACGTGCGACCCTGCACACCAGTAAATCTACATTTGTGTTGTGAAAAATGTAAATGAAACGTCACAACACTTGTTTAACGTGATATTATTCAGAGTTCTCATAAAATTTGAAGATTCTTTTATTACGCGCATTATACTTTGGCGTCTGAATTTACATGGGAAATTATATTGATTTCGCACAGTTGCAGAAGCGTAATAAATCAGTTTCCACGGAATTAACATATTCCCCGCGTTTAGTTTGCAAATCTATTTGCCAGTGTGTTTTTGAGTATTTCATATATATGTATATTTCGGTCTTTTAATTTCTCTTATAAATTGATAAGAATATTTTTATTGGGTCTTGAAGATTTTCTTTTTCACCTTTGTTATAAATAATTAAATAATTAAATAAATAAATAAATAAATAACAATATTAACATATAATTTATTTAATTACATTAAACGCATAGCCCTTTTTACAAAGTAGGACATATTATGTAAGTAGCAAGATGTACAACACTAAATACTCTATTAAAGACACAGTATAAGACATTTTATCGCATGTTTAAAGCCGTATATTAAAGAGATAATATTTGTTAGTCGTATTGGAAGAAGGTTCCATAAACTTCTCAATCGATTTACAGTGACATATTACTCATAATTAGAGTAATGAGTATCTTCATTATCTAACGTTAAATAGTTTACTGGTTATCGTCACAGAGTCAATTATCCAGCCGCAACAGTTATAATAACGTACTAGAGCACCGCATTAAAGGGTTTCCAAATATTTAATTATTATATATTTTAATTATTTTATATAAATATAAATTCCTCGTTCAAGTATTTGATCACCGATGCACCGATACATCTCAGTTCTCGTTCAATTATTGATATTATCCTTACATCATTGACAGTCATTTACACCACAGCAAAAAAGAATATTAACAGTATACACCATAAGTAACTGCAGCCTAGGCTCGTACAATAAGGAATCATCGCCTTGAATTTAGTAAATTCCTTGTCACAAGCACAGACGATTCAAGCGCCAAGCCAGACATATAATAATCCAAGCCAGATATACATACCGAGATCTCGCGCTAAAGCAAAGGCGCGCGCGGACGAGCAGCAGCAGCAGCAGCAACAGAGCTATACGCACGTCCGACACGTGCCAAAGACACACCTCGGCACACACAGTAGTCCCCCGTCTGCAAATGTCCTGTACTGCGCAATAAGCCGGTGGTACAGGTGCAGGTACACGATAGCCCCGCGCGCCAGGTTAATATAAAGCTCTGTGCTTTTCCACAAGCGGAAATAGAAATATCTGGATATACAAGGTCCGCGAATGTTTGGGTCAGAGGCGGTGAAGCTCGTCGACGTTGGATGTTAGTCAGCGCCAGTTAGATCGTAATTTCCGTCTTCCTCTCTCTCTCTCTCTCTCTCTCTCTCTCTCTTTCCCTCCCTCGCGTTCCCTTCAGTTCCCTTCAGCTCCCTTCTCGCTCGTTTGCTCGAAAGCTCCTCATCCGTCTCTGCCCCGAATTGCGTAATATATATATATACCTATACCTATATACACATACGTATATAACATATATATATATATATATAGCAAGTAGAGCAAATGCTACTCGTGTTCCTCTAATCCCTCCCTCCTTACTCCCTCCTCCTCCTCCTCCACCTTCTTGCCCTCCTGGGCTGCATAGAGAGAGAGAGAGAGAGAGTGAGAGAGAGAGATCTGCGCGTACAGAGAGTCAACTGGAGCTGAATGCCGACTTTACGACTTCCCAGCCGCTAGACGTAAGGTACAAGTGTACGTGTGGGTGTGTGTATTCAAACTCTGAATGATTCCTGGGTCGCTGGGACGGTGCAGGCCTGTACAACAACGGAGTTGCACTCGTAGCCTCGTAAAGTACGATTCCTCGTTATTTACGGCCAGCCAGCGCGCGGATCTTCTTGACTCCTGCTACATGTTGTGCAGCAGCAGCAGCAGCGTTGGCTTAAGAGCGAAAATGACGATTGTTGCCGCTGCACATTCGGGATCGGGACTTTTCCACGCGCGCGCGCTGCCTTAAATGGAGTTTCGGTAGAAACTAGCCGAAGACGTGCTCGAATTCAGCTGTATAGAGAGACCCCGAGGCGTCTCCTCTCCATCTCCCTTTTTACCTATATACTTACCGGCAACTTTGATTTCTAATTAAACCCATCCCCTGTTTCTCTCGTGACTGCTGCCTCACTACCTTACCTATATATATATATATATATATAGACATCTTTATACCTATACCGTTTCCTTGTTCTTAATTCTTATTATTGCAGCAGGTTTATCAAATTCACGCGACCTTCGGTAGGGCTCTCGCAGGACAAACTGCAATTGCGGACTATATATATATGGAGTGAAACTGTAGATATATATAGGAATTCCCCACGGAGCTGGCGAGTCAAATTCGGCTATGCACATTCAAGTTGCGGGGCCGCGTGGGCAGTTGCAGTAGTGCACCAAGCCGATGTAGTTGACAATGGTCGACGATATATAGCTGCCCGAGAAATAGAGCATATATATACACGCGATGTACCCTAATGGAGAATAAAGAATAAGTGGAAGCAATAATAATCGTTGTACCTTCACAAGCATATAAGATGAAAAGCACTTTGTATTGGTGTGTGTGTCTTTTCTTCGCTCTCTGTATTCTATGGCACACCAGATATTAGATATACGATGTTATAGGAGTCGACGTGCACATGGCACGGAACCGCTGATGGCCATCAACAAGCAATTGCAATGGAAAAATAAAGTCGAAAACGATTTGGGCCGCTTATGTATGGATATATATATATATATATATATATATAGCCATGGGGTCGGCGAGAGAGCTATGGAGCCGTAGAGCGCCGACACGTTCAACTTATGCTTTAATAAGGATGTGATTAAGGTAATGGTCGCGAGCGGCGAGCCCTTTCCTTTTCCTCCTCCCCCCTTCAATCTATCTCTCACTCTCTCTTCTTGCCTTCTCCTCGTCTCCCCGCAATCTTCCAATCGCGCTCTCATCAGCGATCACACTCTCTTTCAATCTCACTCTCTCCTACACACACACACGCACACACAAGCACATTTAACACTTTGACCTCGAGCTAAACTGCCCAATCTTCGTTGGTTTTCCCTCCATCGTCTCGATCACAACCTTCCCTATACATATATGCATACATACATATATAATAAGTACACACCGTGAAAACAGTTTCAACCAGGCAGCACTGCTCAAGTTATACTCTATCAGCTTTTAGTAACTACTGTTGCTGCTGCTGTTGCTGCTGCTTTATCGACCCGTAGACCATGTCATAATATATATAGAGCACTTCCAGTAACGAAATAGCCACACTCGATTCCATGCAGTACAAAAGAGCGAACAAACAATCACTCGATAGATACTCGCATCGAGTATATAATCGAATCGACCTATGCATCAGGCGGGAATAATTCCTTTATGGTCGAAGTGGTACGCGCGTGTGGCAAATATCTCGGGCTATCTTGGCCTGATGGAGCGCTGCGCGGGGAGGGGAACGGAGGGGGGGGGGCGGGCAGAGGCATGCACGCGTGTAGCTCTTGGGTCTGGGGAGACAGAGAGAGAGAGAGAGAGAGAGGCTGGTTCACGATGCTCGGGGCCATCCGGTCTGAAACTCCGCTGTAACTAATTGCGACTAGCGATTTGTCACGTAGACAAATGGCGGTGGCGGTGGTGGTGGTGCGGCGGCGGCAGCTCGTCAGTGCGACGACTCTCGCCCCCTCATAGCAGTAGCAGCAGCAGCAGCAGCCTGGCTTGCAGTCTGCAGCACACGCGGCTCTCCATTGTTTTTGCGGCTTCGCGCGGAGCTGCTGCTGCTACTGCTGCTGTTGCTCGAGACTTTTAACCAACTTTTAATTTCCAAGTTGCACAGTGAGCGCATGCATCGACGGTGATGGGATTAATATTCGCGAACGAGAGAGAAATAGAGCATCTGCTCGACGAGAACTCCTTGGCGTTATTATTCGTTATTCCTCGCTTCGAAGCACACACACACACACATACACATCCTATCGTCTCGAGAGCAGCTGCAGCAATGATTAAACGAGATGTACCCGCATATATATAGTGAAAAGAAATCTACAGCTCTACAGATCAAAAGATTTCGTTATTTGGAATTCGCTAATCCCTTGGGGAACCGATGAGAAACAATGTACAATGATGCAGCCTCAAAAGCGTTTTATGCACTCTCAGCTCGTCCCTTATACGATACGCGCACGCACGCACGCCGCTGCATATTTCCGAGTGCTCAGCGTGAGCACTCTGAACTTGCTGCTGCTGAAATGTACATTTCTCTCTCTTTCTCTCTTTCTCTCTGGCGTCGTATGATTTTAACTCTTGGCATACAACGTACAACGCGCGCGCGGGGATGAGAGAGAGAGAGAGAGAGAGAGAGAGTATAGAATGAGGAGAAAGTGCATGCACAGGGCGGCGAGGTGGAAAGTTTTAGCTGCGGCGGCTCAGCGGACTCGCGCGCGTGCTACAGTGTAGCAGAGCTCTTCAGCAGCTGTGGCTTTTCCATTCCCATTGAGGGCGAAAAGCCCATTTTCCTCGCGGCTTTCATTAACGAAAGCGCTGATAAAGTGCGCTCGCGGCTACGCTCTCGGCAATGGAAAGAGAGAAAGGGCTGCGGCACACAGAGAGAGCTTGGTCAGATTTTTTCTCTCTGTCTCTCTCTCTCTCTCTCTCTTACTCACTCTCCAGCCGCCACCCGCGGCGTGTGCAGCCTCTATATCCTTGTCAAAAGATCGCGTCGACGTCGGCGGCGGCGGCGGCGGCGGCAGTGGTGGCGAGCGACGACGTCTGCTTGCATTATGCGAGCATAAAGCGCTCGCGCCGCGATTCTCCCTGCGCGCATAGGTTCCCTTTTCTACTCACTCTCTTTTTCCCCTCCCTAGCTATTGTTTGAGAGCGACTCGACGCATGGCCAGAGTAATTCGCTTTCCACCTATATTTTCCCTATTTCGCTACGGGTGTATCTACTTATAGCCGCGCGTCGACGGATTTTCGTTTGGATCGTCGTGTCTTGTTGAATCTGCTCTCCTATTACCCACATCCGCCGATTTTCACATTTACTCTTGACACATTGTTTCTTGTTATACTTATACTGCTGTATTAGGAGAGATGATTTTCACGGGTATACACGAGCTTATACCGATTGTTTGGACGATGTATTCATGAACGTGAGGGAGTCAACGTCGCGTCTCCTCGAGAGAGCAAAGTCAAACTGACTTTTGTACATTATAGGCCACGCGGTTAAAGCGTATATTTATTCAATTTTGGAGTAGCATATTTTTATTCAGTTTTATACGAAACGTTGCGCTTGTCGTATATTCAATTCCTTGATCTTTTGTCTCTGCAGGGTATACATGCAGCGCGATTTTATATTTATATATTTACGAATTTGCAAATTTGCTTTTTCCGCCTCGCCCTGCCACGGTGGATAGACGAGACATCACAAACAGCCACAATTTAAATTTTCGAAGGAGGAAACTTTTCAATCCAACCCAACTCAAAGGACGCAAAAGCAACGTAATTGTAAACTTAATTCATGAATATTGCAGAATGACTGGCTTTGTTCTCAGCGTGACATTTTCATGAAAAATCTTCGTATTCTCTCAACTGTTTTTGCTATTGCCATTTGTCAATGTCCAAACTTTGGCCAACCCAGCAACAACTTAGTCAAATGTATAATTACAATTATAGCTTGTCTCAAAACTACGTGCAACTTTGATGCCTACGTCATTTGTAACAGTCAATTTTTTTACTCGCTGTAAGAAATTGTATTTTTTTTCTGCTTCCTTTTAAAGGCAGCTTTTTTAATAGTGAAAAAAGGTTTTGAGATAACATTTATAGAAATATGTTTTGAAGATAAAGGAATCGATACCATACTATTTTTAAAAAAAATGCTTGTATACCAAAGGATAAAGCGAATGAAAGAATTATAACGATTACATTCATAAACTTTTTTTGAATTCGAACTTTCGATTGAATAAAAATTGTTTTTTCAATTTTTATTACTTTAAATCTACATTTTAGGCTTTTCGATAACCTAGCTCAATCAAGAAATTTAAGATTATTTTGTGAAAAATCTCACCTGAGATCTCATGCCAAAATCTCATGTAATGATTTTTTTGCTTTTTTGCACGTTTTAAACTAATCTTAGTCGATTAATGAATTTTTCAAAAATAGTCATTAATCGACTAAGATTAGTTTAACACATGCAAAAAATAAAAAAAATCATTAATGAGATTTCGGCATGAGATCTCAGGTGAAATTTTTCAGTAGGGTTAGCCTATATTTTAGAACATTAAACAAAATATATATGCATCTATACGTAGGATTTGTAATGAAAATTTAATTTTGTACAAACCTTGCAGAGTGCTTTTTATTAGCATAGATAAGGTTTTAAGAAATATAAAATAAATATAAGTAAGAGGGTACAGTTGACGAAGTACAACTTCGGGTAAATAAGATCTGAGTCAAGAATACCGTTAAGGCATAGAATTCCAAGAGTGTACAATTATATGAGGAATATTTCAATGTTTTAAAGAGGGAAATCTTAAGGTTATGATATTTTCTATTCACTTATTCACTACACACAAGCCATTCACCAAGGCGACAAATTCCAACATGACACAACAATCGATACTGTCTCTCCAGGTATTAGCCATTATAGTGCTTTTACTTCATATTATTATCAAATGTAAATTTATTTGTAATGATTCAATGATCTGAAGCTACTACCATATTAGGCTAGAAAAATACTGTCCAAGTTCCGATTCTGTTTCTTTTCTCGGATTTTCAAGCATATAGTCACAGTAGGCATTAGAACGTAAAAACAATAGAGTTAATAAGTAAAAAGTCGGAAATGTATGTTATATATTATTATGATTTTTCCATTGGGACAAATAGATCGAATGTCTTTTACGAAAATGATAAAGGAACTCGGTAAGTAAGCAGATCCGATGATTTAATAAGTCGTAGAAATTAATTTGACACCGCGATGAAAAATAAAGTTTCATAGAAGCCCATGCGCTGGCCGAGAGAAAAGAAAAAGAGGAGGGGAGAACGAGCGAGTGAGCAAAGGAACAAAAATTTATTCGAGAATGCGGCGGACTTTGCAAAGGGGACTCTCTATCTCTCTCTCTCTCTCTCTCTCTCTCTCTCTTAAAAAAAAATGATAATTAAATTCATTCAAATTCAAACTGGACTAAATAAAGGATAAGGAGATTTTACATATGACTATGATTGCGTGACTTTATTTTATGAACTTATAAACTAGGCTACATAAAAGAAAAGTATCTAATTTCAATTAATCTTATCAAAATGTTATTTATATAGAAAGAAGAGAAAAAAACTAATACGATTTCGTTTTATAATTTAGTATGCTACAAAGAAAAAGTTATATACATAATGCAGGGAAATGAGGATTCATAAATAATAATCAGGGAACCCAAAATTTGTTTGGGAAAAAGCCACGAGGCATAAAAAACCCAATTTATTAAAGGAAACGGGAACAGATTAATACAAAACAAAACGTGGCTATGTGAACATGTCCCGATATAGATATAGACATATGGTGGCAAAGAGGAAGACTGAGAAATAGGGATAAGGAAAGAATGAGAGAATGAGAGACAGAGAGAGAAAGATAACAAAGAAATAATAACAATATTATATGGGTAAGGGATGAGTTGAATCCTTGTCGAATTGCTTCAACCATCATTTAGGGACTGATTGATCAGTGAATATGCTGGGCAGTGCCCCGAGTCGGGTCTTCACCCTTATGCAGACGGTGATCGATGCATGCATGCATTATATTAAAACGTGAGACGAAGCCAATTATTTGACCCAAAATGTGAGTGCCAATGACAATGGAAACAATGGATTCGCCGAATTACACGAGGCTCGCATCCATGGCCGCGAAGACAATGAACACGATGAATTTGACGCTCGGAATGAATTGGAATAAAAAATGAAACCTGAAACAGTGAACTTTCCTGTGAACGAAGCAACGACTCGGTAGCAGTAACCGCAGCGGAGGATGACGACGACGATCGAAAACTGAAGAAGGGGATCACCGGTCCGGCGCCCAGCACTCCGATCGACAGCTCGATCTGGCCCGTTCAAGCTGCTTGGATAATCTCCTGAAGACGAAAAAAGAACACTTCCGCACGATAGCTTCACCTAATCCGGCCTGCTTGAAGAAATCAGGTGGTTTCTCAGGTGAATAAGTACTCGCTTTCTTACCTAAATTCAAGCTTACATGTAGTAGAAAAATACTTCTCAAACGTTCGTATTTAAATTTATAAAGTTGTCAAGCTATTAGTATATAAATTATCGATTTGTTTTAGTTACATAAGTCACAGCTTATAAATTCATTTAAAAGATTCGTAAGAAGGTTCTAGACTGCAGCTCATCTGATCGAGTTTGTCATTTTTCTAAAAACAATGGTTTATTTGCACATATTGTGTAGTATAAGTTTAACAATACTAAATCATAAATATTGGCTGTAAAGCAAGTAAAAACTGTAAATTATTAAAAAATTATAAAAAAAAAGCTAAGGCTCTGTAAAACTTATTTAATTAATCTTTGTAAAACGACGATATATGTGACAAATTGCAACTTTACTCAAAATAGAAAGTAATGGAAGATGCCAACAAATTACCCCGATAAATATAAATAGGGAACACATAAAACTATTACAAACATGAAGAATTTATGTGAACTTAGAGGACACATTTTCAAAGTAATTTTTGGCACATTTCACTACTAACTTAATTGCCGCACGAAATCTTGATTTTTCCACTTACTTCAGCAAACTAGCGCCTTATTTTTTTTAATTATCACCACATTTCCATAATTAAGTTTCATATTTTGACAAGTTCTGAGCAAAAACACCGATTATGTATATTCCCCTGCGTTCCTCTGCTTATTACGACTTCCTAATCTGGCAATTGAGTGTTTAGATGCTTTAACCATAGTTTTTACTTCTTCCAACTAAATACGTGTTAACAACCAAAACTTTTTTTGCCCGTATGGGGAGTCTTGAATGTCCTCAATATAGGTACACTAAACAACTACAGTATGTATTGTAAACAAAGAAAATAATGATCGCTATTGTTCCATTCAGGTTCGAAAACAAAACGTTACGTTCCATTAAAAAAAACTGTCCAGCAGATTTTATATTTAACGGAATTATATCCTGGACCGTTGGTTCTGTCGTCAAGGAAGAATGATTGGCATTTTCTGATTCGCTCATTCGATTGTTTACAGAATTTGATTCGACCGGACATTTTTCGCATGGCAGCTCAATTTACTGGTTATTATTTCATAATTTTCTTATACAGATTGATTCGATAACATGCTTTGTGTGCACTTTTACGTCAACTATAAAGGCATTTAGTCAACTATAAGCAAATTGTTCCAAACACGTAAATGTAATCATGGAGAACGAGTTTCTATTAGCAGAGATCAAAGGCACTATTAGACGTCAAATTAGCAAATAAAATGTAAAAATAAATTCATTTTTCATAACTATGTTGGCAGCAAGAAAATATCTATTGCGGCAGCGGTTTTCATTCATAACTATAATAGATAATGCATTGCAGGCAAGTTTACTTCTTCCACATTAAGAGACTATGTAAAATAAAAATTCTCGCCAATTCTCATACATTTATACATGCACATGCGATCCGTCAGCAACAGCAAGCGAATCGTCGCTAATTCGGCAAAATCATATATTTGCCGTTCTTCAGATCCTATATATATATATAATGGAAGAAGTTAAAGGATATTGTGCAGCCCAGGCAAGCTGAACCGCAACTCGCGCGCGCGTTCAGAGCTGCTGCGCCGCTGATTCAGCTGTATATATATACGGGAAGCGAAGCGCACCGCACACGCGGCCTCATGTATACGCACACTCGTACAATTCCCCTGCAGCACTCCGGCAGTAGTATAAGTACTGATCGCGCAGCGTTGCGCGCACCAGCTCTCGTGTATATATACTGCACGCGTTCTCGCCTGATGCAATTACAGCTCGAAAGAGAGAGAGAGAGAGAGAGAGAGAGAGAAAGAGCCCCGACCGCTGCGGTGGCGGCCGCGGAGCTACTTGCTAATTTACAAATTGTCGAGGGAGAGAGAGAGAGAGAGAGAGAGAGAGAGAGAGCAGAGCTCCGAAAAGCAGTATTAGCGCGAGCCGAGAGTTGTGCCCAAAAAATACAAGCAATCTAGCGTTGCACGCGCTCCTGCTCGACATCAAGATATCGGTGTGTAAACCGCACTAAAACCAATCTTGTACATAATATGCATACAGCGCGCGGACGCGTGTACGATGCCGATGGCCTTTTCCCCAGATTTCCGCAGCGGCTACGGCGCTATAGCTGATGGATTGCTCGGATGAACAAGGGAGAGAGGAAAAAAAGGGTATTCCCGGTTGTCGGCAGCGCTGCAAACGGCTGTCGATATAGAAAATACCATGACGGCGGCGACAGGGGCAGCGGCTTTGGGAGAGAGTATATAGAGATTTCACACCTGGCTGCGGTGCATGTGCGGCATGTACAGCGCGGCTCGACTAATCAAAGCCAGCTTTGAGCGTCGGACCGCGAGGGGCTACATCACCACGGCCTATAAGCGAGCTGAAAATTAGGGCCACCTTTCTCCTCTCTCCCTGAGGGAGGTAAGGGTGCGGAGTACGAAAAAAAAATCCGGGTCATCAATCAAAAGAAATGGAAAGGAAAGCATCAGTTGTTATAGATAAACATAAACAAGGAAGAGGGCTCGGGCGACATCACAAGGAGGAATCGTGTCGCAGTATCAGGGCAAAGCCAGCCAGCCAGCAGCAGCAGCGGCGGCGACGGCGGCGGCGGCGGCGGCACTCGGAAGAGCTGGGAATGTAAAAAAGCGTCGCGCTCGTTGGGTGAGAGAGAGAGAGAGAGAGAGCGAGCGAGCGAGCAAGGGAGGGGAGACGATGCGGATAGTAGTAGAGGCAGACTTGCGCAGGCTTCGACCCGTGGTGGCTGCGTGCAGTACGGAGCTCGCACCGCGCCGCGTCTCTTGGCTCCCACCAGTCGCTGCTTGCCGCTCAACGGACACGTACATGCACACACGCGTACACACATAGACACAGAGAGAGAGAGAGAGAGAGAGAAAGAGATAGATCGAGAGGTAGACAGAGTGAGCCACGATGACTTGGTCCATCACCAGCAGCTGTAGCGGCATCTCCACCAGCGCCGGCAGTGCACCGGAGTCGTCTTTGTGCGCCGAGGACTGCCAGGACTACTAATAGTCCTCCGAACGCGCGCCACTGTCAGGTCAGTTTGTCAGATCCGCGGCACTGCACTGCACGCTCTGTCTCTCGGATCCCAGCTCCGACGTCATCCTCCATGTGCACGCTCGATGTGTGCCAATTCCTCTCTCTCTCTCTCTCTCTCTCTCTCTCTCTCTCTCTTTATGTATATATAGAGTACGCGAGCTTATGTGTATCGTACATGTCCTATCGATTGACCTTTTTAGAGAGCGAGAGGTACTAGTACCGTATAGAACTGCCTGGATGCACGCGCTCGCGGGGCATGATCATCGGCGATAATTTGTGCGCGTGTCCCGATTAATTTCCCCTGGACTCCCCCCCGCCCCCCTGCACACTCTTTGCTCTATATAGCATTCAGAGAGAGAGAGAGAAAGAGAGAGAGAGAGTGAAACTGTCGCGGTCTCGGTTTTATATATAGTTGTTATAATCTCGCGGTACAGGTCCCATGTAGGTCAGAGCTGGATTAAAAGTGCTTATATCATTTTTAATAAAAGGTGTGTGTGTGTGTGTGTGTATGCGGCGCGGGGCAAAAGTGTATGACGGCAGACAGAGAGAAAGAGAAAGAAAAAAGAAACGAGCGCGAAGGGAGAGATTAAGAGACCGGAGGCGGCAAATTTTCTATTAAATTCCTTTGTTCGAGCTGCTCTCTGCTCTCCGAGGGGGGAGGGGGGCGAGGGTTATACGCGCGCGCGAACCTCTCCGATTGCCGCCGCGCGCCTGGCGCAGTATTATAATTGCCCGAGTATTATTCGCCTTATTAAACCCGCACCGCAGCGATGTTTTGCTTTTACTGCTACCGCTGCTGCGGCTCCGCCGTGCCGAGCTATCCGTACAGCCACCGCGCGAGGATTACACCGGGGATCAGTGGTAGGTTCGATTAGGGAAAGTGTGCACCTTTTTGGCCTTTTGATCGTGTCTCTCTCGATTCTATATGCGATGAGTTTCGGTGATGCGGTCGCGCTGCGGCTCGATGCTGCTGGGCTTCTGTATATATATGTATATATAGGTATGGGGGCCATAAACAGATTTGCACGTGCAAGCGGGACGCGACGGATGCTCAATGCTTCATTTGCATGGCATTCGATTCTACGATGCTTGGCTTGCTATATTGCTCCTTGCTTATTTGCAACAACTATGTATAAAGTAATACAGTATATTTTATCCTCGTATTGCATTGGTATATACGAGTCATTTGTACTCCGATGTGATCCAAGTCTGGGTGTCAGAAGGTCAAAGTAATAATAGTTACTCTCGTGCATCGATAAGGATCGGTCGCTAGAATCCATTTGTTTATCAACAGTAGAAAAATTATTCTGGTATCCCTGCACTGCACGCGAATCAAAGTTGATTCGAAAACTGACGTGACGGGATTGGGGGAAAAAAGAGAGAGTCTAGTTACGTAAGCGTCGCGGGTGGACGGGAGTATACGAGTAGGGAATAGAGGCGAGAACGTAGTATAACCGTAATTAGCGTTCGCTCGTTAATCGGATTGAATTTAGATCCGGCGAAGCTTCGGGCCGCTGGCTGTGGATTCTGGCGCCAACTATTAATCCGCTCTCTCTCTCACTCTGCTTCTATGTACGTGCGCGTGCATGTTACCACCCCCTCGGTGCGCTCCCCCCACCTCTTTGAAATTCGAGAGAGAGAGAGAGAGACAGAGAAAGAGAGAGAGAGAGAGCCCGAGGTGTCCCATGGTAATTGTTACACGTTCTCGCCGATCCGTCGAGGCGATGAAATTTTCACCCTTCCCCCATACCCCTCACCTCATCTCTCTCTCTCTCTCTCTAGCACCTACATGTATATACTATATATATATATGGGCTCCTTCCAGGCACTGGTAGTTCGCATTGTTCCTTTTCCAGGCTGCAGCTTATATCTGAAAGCTAGTCACGCACATATGTATTATATGACGGTCGTGTGTTATAGTCACTTTTTAATGAGATGTTAAATGCCAGGATCGACTATATCGATTGAACGTAACTCTTGCGATCTCCTTAGTAAAATGCTTATATGACTACGACTGTGTTTTGCTTAGAAGTATAGTAAGCTCATAAGTGACCCCTTACCAAAGCTATAATCACTATCGATTTTACAATCGGAGAGATTCGTCGTAAATGAGAATAATCGCTTATCTATAACCAATATATCTCAACCAACTGAACTCGAGACAAAAACACTTTCCGATTCCTTACCATCCTCTTGTACAACCACAAAAGGTATATCGTAGGCAAAGCAGTTTCGAGGCAGTGCGAATGACACTTGCGCGGTATATATACATATAGGAAGTAATCAGTGAAAGTGGCGATGATGAGCAGCTGTCGAGTGCGATCGACGGGGGGGAGTCGCGGCTGCTTCACAGAATCGCGCGGAGCTTATGCAAAACACGCGCGCGCGCGCGCGTCGCCGTTGTTCCCAAGCGCTTTTTTCCTGTGTACAGCTTGAACGCGGAGGGGGTTCGTCGAGTGCTGCCGAGATTGCAGCAGCCGGCAAAAGTTTGGATAGGCAGATGAAGGAAAATGGACGTGTATACAGGGCGAGTGTGTTGACGAGAACTACTCTTCCGCGCGGAGGAGGGGATGTATATATCCGACGGTTGGCTCGGTGTTCGAGAGCTAGCGCGGCGGTATATAGGCCCGTCGCACTTTGGAAGCTTTGTTGCTCTTGCGCGAGATTACGCGCGGGAATGGTGTTTTCGCCGCGCGGCGCTTTGCTTGTCTAAGGCCTTGCTCTTGGAGCTGCTGTTGCTGTTGCTACAGTTGCCGTTACGCTCGCTCGTCTCTTTCCTGCTTGCACGCGTGCGGCGTACAGCGCAGCTGTTTCGAGACTCTTGTTATATGTATACCGTCTGCGCGCCAGTAGTACATGTCAGCGATGGGTTAGACGCTTTGATCAATGCCTCGCTGCTGCTGCTTCTATTGCTTCCGCTGCTGTGGTTGTTGGATTGAAGCTATTGTCTTTCGATAACTTTCGATACGATTGGATTTGTTAGTTTGTCCTAGTAGTTGATTGGTATCTATAATGACAGCTACATATAAAGATGGTGTAATTAGCGTTGATTCATTTTCCGTCTTTAATTCTAATTTATTATAATACTTACGTCTAAGGTGTAGTTGCCTGTCATCTTACTCATGAGTCTAGCATGCAATTTTATTATTATACATCTTTATTTTTCCAACGCTTATATTTATAAACCTTTTTCTTTATAAGTCTTTCCCGAAAATCTCCGGAAATTTTCGGAGATCTGTTATACGCGTATGCTCATCAAGTGGAGGTTCGAAGAGACTGATTCCATTACAGTACAGATTCATGGGAAAATATGAATTTAAAATTCTTTAGCTCGAAGATATCAATAGTTTTTCTCAAATTAGTTTGTATTATAACACATTATTTTTATTTATTATTTAATTACATTAAACGACTATAGTCCTTCTTTTTTACAAAGTAAGACATATAAGCTATTGTAGCAAGTAGTATACTGCACTAAGTACCCTATTAAAAACACAATATAAAGGATTCTATCGCATGTTAAAAACCATATAAAGCGGTAGTATTAGTTAGTTATATTTGTTAGTTACATTTGAAGAAGGTTCCATGACCCTTTCAGTCGATTTACAGTGGATAAATACCCAAAATTAGAGAGATCATATAACGGCCTATGGCTACTTCATAATCATATAAAATTAAACGATGAAAGACTCTAAATGTAAGCAGACAATGACGATAGTGGCCGTGTATAGATTCAACAGAACAAATATTACAGAGAGAAGCAATATGCACCATAATCATGATTTAGCCTCTGCTCATATAGGTAATACAGCAATATTATAGAAAATAGAATTTGGTAGTAAAGCCAAAGCAGTAAGCCGATAAATGACGAACCACAATGTGTCGTAATAGAAAATTTTATTTTTAGCATATACGAGTCTTACCCTGTCCCTTTGCTGCTGCTGCTGCAGGCGAATATAAACTTCACTTTCTTTATGGAGCTCTTTCATATACATACATAAAATGCAAAGCCTAGAAGTAATAAAATAACGCAGCATCTTGTGTAAATCAAACGGAAAGCCTTGAGAACGTATAGCGGCAAAAATATTCTGTAGAGTCCGCGTGCACGTATATAAAGCGCCTCGTAATTCATCAAGTAGATTGTGTACTGTAGCAAAACATTTTCAAAAATTTTCAAATCAACAAAATTCCAGACGAATTTTTCTTTTAATTAAAGAAAAATGTATAAAAAAAAAAAGGAAATGTAATGAAAGTTTACTTGATGAGCCTTACGGGTATACTCGGAATGCATTTCGCCACCGAACATACATTTAATGCAACTTAAAAATTTAATTTAAATTTTCTTTGCGTTACGCTCGGTTGATTACCGGAGAGAGGGTTAAATTTCTCTAAATTAAATTTTTTCATGTCCTGTAAATAGTCGCATTTGTTTATGTACGCTTACTTTAAAAGGTTCTACTTTTAAGAATACGTTTTAATTGAATATATATTCGCGGAACGCAACAAAACTCGAAACTCGTAAAGTCTCAAATGAATCCCTTAAATTAGCTTCAAGGTGCAGCTTATTAAAACCTCAACTTTTACATTATATATCGTCTATCCTTTTCTATATATTCAATTATAAATCTTGTAGTCGAAAAAAAGGAAGTCATATTCCGTTATGGCCTATAAAGTAAAACTCTCTTTTACAACTCTCGACCAATTCAAAAAGTTGAAAACGTATATCGCGCAAAAAAAAACGGGGGCGAGTTTGCGTGGATAAAGGGCAGTTTGAAAGTAAAAAGAATCGCGCGGTCCAAAATTCTTTTTCGCCTACAGCCGATCCGGGGAAAAAGCGATGAAGAGTCGAGAGAGAGAGAGAGAGAGAGCATAGACCTGTTACGATAAAATCGATTTACAGTTATTGTTGATATTGGCCAAGTAAACGCGCGTATAGCTTGGAACGGCTGGAGAGAGCGGGGCGTGTATATCGACTTGTTTCTCTCTACGATGCGTTTTTAGGACACTACACACAGGACGAATATTTTTATTCACTGACTTATTCTTCGCAAACTCTCGCCAAGTGTATATGTATACTGTAGACACGCACCGCGTGCAGGGACGTGTATACGAAAGGAGCGCCGTAAGAAAGTGCTTTTAATATTCGCTTGATGGCCCCCCGTCGTTCTAGTTTATGCCTTTTGGAAAATGAGTTTACAACGAGTGCCGAGTTTGGTATATATATATCTGGCCCACCTCGCGCCGTATTATGTACACAAATTCCAAACTCCCCTCACTCTATGCACATCGGAGAATATTATTTCGAAACTGGTACACACGCGCGTTTTATATATATCCTCGGCTGCTGCTGGGCATGGAAAAGGATACCATCTAAAAATTCAGTTTGGTAAAGCTTCCATCTCGCGAACACAAGGCTCTTTTTCTTTCGTGGAGATGAATTCTTGTAAGAATTATAGCAAATCTCTTTTTTTTGTTTTCATCTGCAGAGAGCAAGCTTTTAATATATAAAATTTTTGTATATGATAATATTTACAACTTAAAGTTGAAAGGAAAAAAGAAAAAAACAATTTAAATAGAACAATATTATATATATGCCGTCAAAATGTGTATTCTTTTCCTTTGAGCACACGCAATAAATCGTTATGCGATTAAACTCCGCTTATATATTCCAAGACGCGCGAGCGAGAGTCTCAGTTTGCTTTGATATTCCCCGTTTACTTTTTATCCGCAAAGTCAATTCCCCGCGCGATATAGCAGCGAAATCCATAACCTGCGCGTTTTTAGCCCACGTCTCCTCGCGTCGCTCGATACATTGCCAATATTTGACGCTCTCTATTTTTTTTCTCCCTACTATACAATTCCGATAATCTTAATTCAAACGTTATACTGTCACTCGTGAATTTCGCCAAAATAATTGGAGAACGGCAGCTGCGGGGATATAGATATACGGAAGGAAGAGCGGAGTTTTTTGAAAAAGTTCGCGGCGACGTATATAACAATGTCTCTGTGCGGCGAGAGGTTGAAAAGTAACCAGCGCGATTCTCCACTCCGGCTATTGCCCTCCTTTCTATTCGGCTCTCGTTTATTGGACTGCAGTTGACCCGAACTGTCGCCGTATATGCATAACGAGAACGAATCCTGCAGCAGCAGGCATATATATATATATAAAGGGTATGATATTCTTGTGGGTTGCAGGTGGGTGGCCGCAAATGAAAGTGAGAGAGCAGAGAAGCAGGAGCGATGGCCGAGTTCGTAAGCCGAGGCCTCGGGCTCTTCCTCGTGGGCGCTCTCCTCGTGCTCCTGGCGACCCCCAGCCCCGCCGCCGTTCGCAAGTGTAAGTATCCTCATCACCGCATCACTTTATTCTTCTTCTTCTACACCGACGTTCCCACGTTATAACCGCCCCCCCCCCTTCTGCGGAATATCAGCCGAGAACGAGCTGCTTTTGGGTGGAGGGACGGTGGAGGGAGGGCGGATCGTTAGAGGCGATCGGTGAAATTAAGCCGAGGAGGTGCGAAAGAGCTGCAAGAGAGGAACTCTAACTACCCCGGCATTTTCCGAGGACTTGGGACGGGGTGGTAGGGTAGAGGAGTCGAGCAGCCGCGAGGGATTTCAAAGTTACCCTCGACCAAGTTTGCCCGAGCGAGCGATTTTTTTCCTACTGCTGGCTGCTGGTGCTGGCTGCTGGTGGTGGCTGCTGGTGGTGGCTGCTGAGCGGCCAGCGAAAATCGTCGTTAGCGCCAACTAACTCGGAGAGAGAGAGAGAAATTTTCTTTCTATACAGCGGACGAGGAAAAAAGTCGAGCGCTAGCTGGGTTAAAATGCGCTTATATTTGGTAACTGTCTAACTATAGCTACGCGTAGATTCTTTAAATTTATTCTAGAGAAGTTTCACTGATCTTACTGACAAAGGTTTTAGCTATATAGTCACTGTAACGTCTAAGTGACATTTCCACTGAAAATTTACCAGCACTATACTAAATATATTTACTATCGTTCAATCCTGGTAGAAAATTGAACGTGTTAATAAAATGACAATTTTAAGCGAACAATATAATTTCAAGACTAGGCTCCAGAACTAGAGATAATAGTTAAAATTCCATATATTTAAAAAAAGTATCTAAAAATTGGCTAGGAACTCTTTAACATTTCTACCAGGGTAAATAGGACTTTTTTTTCAGTTTTCACTGCCGTAATTATCTTTTCATGAATGAGCCATTAACTTTTTCAAAGAAATCAAATTTAGTTTGCAAATTATTGCGCGGAACTTTTCACCGAAATTAGTTTAAAGAGTATAATTTTCCGTGTATACAAAGCATGAAATTATATACGTCTGCGAACACGGGATCTCGAGACTTGTTTTTATATATATACAAGTTGAGACTCTTGAGGTTTGCGCGCACGTCTTTTCGCGGCGAAGCATAGCTTTTGACGAGCGCCACTCGTCCGATAGTTCAGCTTGCTCACGGTAAGCGGAAAGCGACGGCGGCGGCGGCGACGGCGGCAGGAGCGAATCAATCGAGGATCCGTTCAAGTGGCGCTCCGCAACGGGACAAGTTTCTTTTTATCCGCCCGCTATATATACTCGCTTATCTATATACAGGGAGAGTCCGCAAGAGGATCCCGGTCTGCATTTACATAAAAGTTATATATAAAGCAGCAGCTTAAATGCCACCTAATTAAGCGAATCAACTCGTTAAACTTTTTCGCGCTTATCTGCTCTTCCGCGTCATTACGCGCTATGAAATTTGCTTAATTTTTTAAAATTCTCCTGCGCGCGCTCATATAATCTTTTTACATAGATTCAGCGAAATCGGTATGGACGAGGAGCTGAGCAGCGATTCACGATCGCAATGGACAGCACAATGGGGCGAAAGCTGGAAGTTGCTTCACTCAGCTCCTAAAGACGTAGATTCCGCGCTCATGATCGCGCTCTCTATCCCCACGGAGTGTGCAACACGGCTCATCGGTCGCGCTCGAGCTCTCCTATATATATATATATACGCATGTGCACCGGCTTTATGAATAAACATGAGCCCTGGCGCTGATTAAAAGTTCCGGAGCTCCTGCTGCTGGTGCGATCCCCTGGCGCCGAGCCGCGCGCGGAAAAATTAGCGGCGTAGCTGCTGCTGCTGCAGCCGCTCGGATTCAATTTTCCCTCTCGCAGCTCCTACGGACGACCGGGGCTCATTATTATTCGCGCGCGAAATAAAGAAATAAAGGGAAAGGGGAGGGGGGGGGAAAGAGCTGGTGCCGGTGCTGCCGGTGCTTCTGCTCTGCCAGCACAGTCGTAAATAAGGGGCCTGGCTGCAGGCGAAATTGGCCCCGCGCGTAATGGCTACGATAATCGCCGTCGGCCGAGCGCCGCTTCCTTTTAGAGACCCCTTTCTCCCTATATACCTATATGTGTGTGTGTGTGTGTATATATACGTTGAGAATTTAATCTTGGCGCTGCACGACTTAGCCGAGCCAGTCGAGTTTTATCCTCATGCAGCATCCGCTCCTGTGCCGATTGACTGCGTCTATACCTATATACATATATCTATGGGTTACAGCCGCTCTTTGGGAGAACGGTTACGCGCGCAGCTCTGTATATACTGCTTTTTGCGCGCTCACGCTCACGCTTACGCTCGGCGCGGAGAATCGAAGAGAGTTTTAACGCTGCTGTAGCCCGGATGGAAAAACTTGAATGCGTATATAGGGAAAAGGAGTCTGGCTCGTGTGTCGAAAATCCCAAAGAAAAAAAAAGTTCGCTGGAACATCGAGGATGTGTGTGTGTGTGCATGTGTGCAGCTATTCGGGTAGATGAAGATGCGCTTATCGAGTTTCTATATCTTTAATAAGATCAAACGATGTAATATGCGATGTTAACCTCGTTTGTTGGTGCAGCTCCATTCGCTAATGTAACAACCTAATGGAGCAACAAAAAATATATAACACAGTCGGTGGTATCGAACGTAAAAAATTAATTGGTTACAGGTTGGCTGTTTATATACTTGGCTATATTATTACCAATTGCTTATATGTCGGAGCTAAGTGTATTTATACGTGTACTTTATTTATTGTCGATATTTTTCATATATAAGTATATGGTTAAGGACATAGTCGGGTGGGAAGAATGTAAAGAGTCATATAAAGAACCTTTTATTATATCACCACATCAAATTAAAAACAGATCTTTTTAAACTCCATGCGATGTGTTTCGAAAGTCAATGAAAAAACGGAGAGTGCGAATTAGAACCTTCTTACGCGCTCCGCTGAGTTAGCACCTAATTCTTTCCATTCGACGACATGTGCTATAGGATTTAAAAGATTCCTACCTTACCGGTTTTTCCATTTAACGAAATATATAAATATAATTAATAGAGACTAATTTCTGGAAAAAAAAAACTCTCTGTTACAAAAACAGATAAAGCATTAATCTTTCCGACCATAGCACATCCCCTCATTTGTATATACAGGCTGAAACTTGATTGGAATTTTTCAAATTAATTCGAATTAATAGAAGATGCTTACGCATTGAAACTGAACCTCAAAATTATCAACATATTGTATCATATTTCATATTTGTATAATCTTACATTATAATAAAGTTCAGTGGTCAGTCAGGAAATATGAACAGTCAGTCTATGACATCAGACCCTACTGAATGTAGATGAACCATTCTGAACCATTGTGTGGGTTATTGAGTGTATGTGTGTGTGGGTGGGTGGGTGTGGATATGCGTCTGTAGATGTGTGTATGCAAACTTACTATGCGAGCGTAGCGATCAATTGCAGTTTGTTTATATTATTATTTATAGAGTCAAATGTCAGTAAGTCAATAGTCGTCGTTTAATGTGCAGTATAATAAGACAATTATATCAAGATAAAATTACTTTGACTTATCATTTTTCTGATTGATTCTGAATAACTGTAAATAATAAATAGAATAAAGAGAATATTTTACGGAGAAAAAAATATGTCATGCTATACTGCACAATGAAAATTAATATAGAAAAGAGACATAGGAGACCAGTAGAGGAATTCCGATAGCAGTCAGACAGCACGAGTATACAAAGAGATACACAATCCATATTATTTTTTAAGCTTTCGCACATTATATGTGACTATATGACTTCAATTAGTAAAGAAATGTTTAATTAATCTTATTAGAAACTTTTTACTCGACTCGTTAAATATAATATTACCGTTAAAAATAAATAATTCTTGATATTAGTCAACTACAAGCTACTAAATTTATAACTATTTAATTGAGGTGAATTAACTATAATTTGATTCATTTTTATACGATTTATTTTTATACGTGCGTTCTAAAAACCTATTTACTAAAAATCCAATCGATTGCTTTTATAATACATGTGCGTCATTATTTGACAATCTATGACATTGTATACATACTAATATGCCTCACAAAAGGCAAACTGCCGTCTATCCATGCACATTCACCACAATAATTCACTCGACAAGTATACAAAGTTAGTAAACGGCGCAGCTATATAGACAATTTGCGCGGGTGCGCATAGCTCCGATCAAGCGGCCCCATGCAAGTGTCAACAAGCCTCGACCGGGTGTACACAAACAATCAGCGAAGCGGAGCTAATAGCGAGTTATCGCGTTTCTTCTCGCTTCCCTGCCCCCTCCCCCAGTATCTCCTCCAGCCCGCGCATTATCCCATCTATAGCTTTGCAGGCGATCACATCAATCGCCCTTATCAGGCGTCCAGCAATTACAGTCGAGCCGTGAAATCGCTAAAGCGAGAAAATACATCTATATATATGTATACACCCTGCAGGCGGGTGGGACAGGGATGGGATAAAATAATCCTCGCGGTGAGATTCATCCGACTCTCCGTCCCTCTTACCGTCCCGATGAGCACATCGCGCCCAATTAATTTGGCATCGCGTCCTCGGAGCTTGGGGGTGCGAAAAAAGGTAGAGAGAGTGCGAGAGAGAGAGAGAGAGGGAGAAGAACGAGGCGCAGGGAACAAAGGGGAAAAAATAATTACTTCCCGGCAGCTACGCGTACATACACACACACACACACACACACACACACACACTGCACAGTGCATGCAGGGAGAGAGATAGAGAGAGAGAGAGAGAGAG
>UELV01063697.1:1323-14865 GCA_900490015.1 Megastigmus stigmatizans
CTCTCTCTCTCTCTCTCTCTCTCTCTCTTTCTCTCTGCAGGACGCGAATAATTCACGCGCAACGGCGGCGGCGGTTGCGGTGGTGGCGCGTACGAGAGGAGGCCAATTTTCGGTCTCTCTATCCGCGTTCCGTGGCACGTTGTATATAGGTTTCTACATAGCTGCCGGCGGCTCTCTGCAAATTTAGTTAGAAGGCCAAACGCAAAGGCCCCGCGCGACTCGTGGAAAGTTTCGCCGCTTATATACACACAGCCGATAGACTCTCGGTATAAGCTGAGGCTGACTCCTCTTCTTGGGCTATAGTTTAAATTAAGGCTAGCGCCCGGTTTCTCGCTATCTTCGCACTTCTCGCGCTCGTGCATCTGCGAATTTCCGGGTTCTTTTATAAACTCGTCTGCCCGGCTACAATCTTTTCTGCGCTAATTATCGTTGCCTCGTATCGGCGGTATACATTGAATCGATGCGATCCGAGATATGATTTTTTCGCACACGCCAGGAGCATGGAATATATATGCCATATAATATTTCGAAAGCGTTGGCAGATAGAGCGAGTATATAAACCGACTGATGTTGTGTGGATCGTTGCGCATGTAAACAACGATTAGCCGATTCGAAGGAATAAAGCGCGCTGAGCGGGTGAAGAAAATTAGCGGATCGGAGGATTACGGTGAATCGTCGATTATGTACTAGGGGCATATTTTATCGCGCTGATAAAGCTGCGTCGTATCGTGTACTTACTACGAATATAAAATTCAATGAGAATATGATTTCTTCGCGGAAATAATACGAACGATTATATTTTTATCACTCCGCGTCATTACGGAGCGCGAATAGCGTTTATTTACTCGTAAAACGGTACACACGATGACTATTTCACTTACGCAGCTTTCGCATCAATACATATATTGGTATATCGAAAGCAAAAATATCGCATACACATACATAATCGCAAGTTGTACTTTTCCAAAACAGGTATATACAGAAAAAAAAAGAGTCTCTTTAATTCTCCGTTCAAGGCGCAAATGACGCGTATATCCACAAATAGGCACAGGACAAATCTCTACATTATACACTGGGTAGCGTTTTCCACACTTGAGCGAGTATTTTGTGCGTATAAGATACTTGGAAGTCCTGTGCGCTCGTGCGTCATTACCTCGCCGAGCTCTTTTATAACGTTACAATATATAGGAAGTCGCGTGTTATACACGGGAGACGTAGCTTTCTCTCTCTCGACAGGTGCAGTGTTTACGTGTATCCACGACGATATTGCACTCACATATAATAACCACGTCTGTACTGTTCAAATCCTCCGAATATTGTATTATTTTTCGTGACCGGCCGCGCTGTGCATTCCCTCGTAATAAGTATATAATAATGAGATCTTGATGGGAATCGAAAAACTTCCCACAGTTTTGTACGGATTTCACGCGCGTTCATGCCTCTCTCTCTCTCTCTCTCTCTCTCTTTCGGAGCATATCGTTGCAGGGTTTTTAGCGCTACGGAGATTTGCTATCTCTCGTAAAGTTTGAAAGTTTATTATGACGTCTGCACTTTTTGATGTGTGTGTGCGTGTGTACGTCGACCGATGCAATGTCACTAATTGGACTTGCATGTGTATACAATTATTTTTCATTAGTACACCTTATTATCGTGTAATTGGTATGGAATTAGCGAATCCATGAAGAGGCTATATTCTAATTGAAAGTTAATACAATCCATCCGTTAATTATCTCCGAGAGATAATCAAAAGTATACATTAAACCTATTCAACGCGGACATTCACTACTTTATATATATATATATATTATACTTTCAGTGCAGTATTTGCACTTCTGTATATTTATATTCTGTTTTTCCCGTATCGTAAACAAAGTGTGTTTGTTTTTAGATAAGAATAATGAAACGGATATGTATAACAGTTGTGTTATCTGCGTTTATTATCCCCTATATTATAATATTGCATATACTCGTGTGTACGAAGAATCCGTCTTTACAACGAAACCCTTGCAACCCCCTGCGCGCTCAAAAACTCCGACATTCTTCGTCTGCATCGATCCTCGACTCGTCAAATTATACATCAGTCCATTACGCAACCGTCACGGCAGCTCCATTAAACCGCGCCACAACAATGTTTCCTCGAAACTCCCTGCAAGTAGCACAGCGCACGAGTCAATAACTCTCGAGCAGAAATATTTATCACGCTTTCCAGATTTGGCGGCGACGAGAGGAGGTAAGTAAGCACTTCCTCTCCTCCCAGCGCTTTACCACACGTTATTCTCCCCCAAAACGAATGTGTATATACACGCATCGCTCTGCTCCTATATACATTCAAAGACTTTTGCATACGCGCGAGCGAATTTCCCTCGTGCCGCAGCGACATCGGGAGAGTGTTTTCGAGACTTCGAGACACACATAAACAATCCAGCCGGAAACTTCAAACTTCAGAGAGAGTCACGCGTGTTTTCGCGTCTGAGAAGCGCAGAAATATATTATATTCTTGCCCGTATAACTCGCTGAAATCTCCTCTTTTTTTATTTTATTCGCGTATAAGAGTATATATAGCTGCATCATATGTGTGTGAGAGAGAGAGAGAGGAGGATATAAAAGAAAGTCGGGCGGACGCTCGGTCGTATAATAAAAGAAATTTCACGCTGCGAAGAAAGACGTAATCGAGTGTTTATAAGCGTGGATGAGTCAGGGGATCGCTAACGTGGCGAACTCCTTGCTGCAATGTCTATATGTATATGCACGGGTGTTTTTGCGAGTCGAGCTCGCGGTGTGGTGGTGTTTATGCGACACGATCGCCCAGCTCTGACGTAGTCGCGATGCTTCATATCCAAGGATATATATACGTATATACATATACTTAATCGAGCGGATGGCAATAAATGAACACTCGGTGCATGGTGGGGCGAATCAAATTGTTTACCACCGACGCGCGCTCGTACAGTCGTTAGATATTCGTCCTATTATATACGTTTCAACCGCCTCTGCTTATATCATTAGTAAAATAATTCGTTTACGCGATTAATATTGATTCGTAGAGAGAGAGAGTGAGAGAGAGAGTGACAGAAGCAATTTGGAGGAAAACCATTGATAGACAACCAACGGTGTTACCTTGTCTTGCATCCTTCGCCTTTCAATTATACCTACATCAAAGAGGAATTTCGCAATTCTCAAATGGAAACAGGGGGTAAGACGCGGCTGCAGCAGCAGCAGCAGCAGCAGCTCCTTTGTGCCGTCGGTGTGCGCGTTCAATTGCATCGTCTCTGCAGCTTTGGGAAGAGAAAATTATGCCAAGGACAGAGTAGACACTCCAAGAGCGAATTCCAAAGCGGAACGATCGCACCATCTCTGCATTGAGAGAGCGTGTGAGATATGGAAGCCGAAATTCACTGATTACTATAGGGACAAAGTTTGATGAAATTTCGAAGCGAGTGCAGTATTTGCGTTTCTATGTATGTGTGCGCGCAAAGGTGTCGAGGTACGCACGCATCCAATAGATGCACACATGAAAAGAATGCTTGATTGGCTTGGGAGAGAATGCTGCGCATGTAAAGGAATGCGAAGGGAAAATACGTTTGACTCGCGATGTTGCACACCTTGCACAATGGCTCCTTTGATTAACTGAGGAATTTTCGCGAGACGAAATACCTACGTCTCTTTTGATTGCAATGTTTCTGTTTGCGAGGGGAATCTTGTGATTATAAAGAGAATTTTTCCTTTTTGATTTTACTGCTAGATCGTTACTTTCGGGACGGATGTTTTTCTTGAAATTGACTAAGTGAAGGGAATGTTTTTTTTTTCTTTTGTTATGTAAAATGGATCGAAATTTCCAAATGAGGTCTGAAAATTCAAAGCTTTTTGCTATGAGATAAAATTAGCAGAATGGTCAATTTTGTGAAATGAGAAAATGGAATTATGTCGACTTTAGCCTTCAACTGAATATATGCATCAGCAAATAAAGCGATTCCGTTTGTTATTTTTCCGAGTGTAAAATATATATGGAGCGTTTTTCGACGTGGTAATGTTCCGAAAATACGCGATTTTTCCTTTGATTAATTTGTCGAATACCCGATATATGTCTCTACTTTTTACATCAACTGCACGAATAAATTTTTAAAATGCTCGAATAATTTATTTATTTACTTGTTTATTTATTTAAAATACATCAATCGAGCTGTAAGCCCTTTATACAATAACAAAATTCTAAAATACTAAAAATTAATTATTATTTAATTATTACTAAAATTAACATTAATATCAAAATTAAATAAATAATTGGTCAGCAAGAATAATAAAGACCGGTACAACAAATATAAACTAGTCGAAAATTTAGCGCGAATTTTAATTAATTCTACACGTTTATCGCGTATTGATTTAAAAAATAAAGTATGCAACTGCACAAGCACGTAACAAGTTTCCATTAATAAAAAAAAAAAAGTTTTCTCGGTATATAAGTAGACAATCGATACACAATGCAACATGACGTTGGGCGTCGTTGTGGTCGTCGGTGGCATATCGCAATAAAAATTTAAATACAAGCAGCTCTCGCGACTCTTTTTAAACTTACGTTGACACCCACTATATAAATGCATACCGAGCGCAGCGAAAAACGTCGGAATAACAGAGCGACCGGAGAACCTTTCTCTCTCTCTCTCTCTTTCTCTCGTATACATTATAAACACAGTGACGTACACGTGCTGTACAGATAGAGACGGACACAAGGGAGAGTCGAGAGAGACCCACGCCGCCGTTGTGACGTAAATAAGAGAAATATTTCGCTGACAAAGCCCAAACGTGTGCGGAGTACTGCATATATACCCACACACATATCGTCGAATACGCCGAAAAATATCGTTGTATATGTAGAAGAGAGCTTTCTCCGCGCGAGTGGCACGTGTATCGAGCGCGTGGGTTCTTTTTTTCTTGCACATTCTTATATATACACGCACACACTGCACGCATTTATGTGCCACTTGAATGCGCTTCGGTTACCGGTCGCCTTCGATGCTGCAGCATATACGCGTATACGAAAGTAGACGCGTCCTATTAGCGGGAGAACGTCTGCAGTGTTTCTCGGCGACCTATCGATTGGCTCATTTGCCTATATACTCGTACTCCCGTTTCTCCTCGCTACACGTTTGCAAATCACTTTTCGCTTTGGCGACGGCGGCCATGCGCGCACGAGGGAATTGACTTTTATTCGGCACGACTCGACATCACTCGATGCTCGATTAATCGACTGTAATGACGAGGTCGGTAATATCGCGCATTGTACATAACGCGGCGAGATGAACGCGCGCTGCTCTCTTTTCTTTTTCTTTATTCACTTGACCGATCGCTCTTACGTGATACCGGAATTTACCGTAAACATTCTTCACCTTAATCGATCCCTTCCATGCCTTCCAGATCATATTGTTCGAACTGACGATAGTTTTCTGAATAACCTGGACAGCTTTGATGGCTGCTTTATTGATTTAATGATTGATCGATGTGGTGCATCGCTTCTTAGAGGATGGTACCTATTCGATACGGATTAATTGGATTTTGCATTCTTTCGTTACTTCGATCGTGAAAAATGAGAAGCAATTCTTATAATGAAAATAAAAATTAGAGGAAAATAATTTCAATGCGAAATCAACGGAAGTGCGATGTGATATATTTAATGGCTAGCGCTACATACTTAAATTTATCCTACGAAAAAATTAAAATACATTAAAGTCCAACTTCAAAGCGTGATTCTATTTTTGTCTTTAACAGCTCCGCATCCTATCATTGTACACGGTGCTAATTTTAGAAGCTCGTAAAAACCCCTTCGCTTATTAATTTTGCAAATAAATTCATTCGTATATGTATATATACGATATACTCGCCTCTTTCCTGCACTTATACGGTTTGTATATACACCGCAACAATCAGTTAACTCCGATGCAAATGCGTGACATTTAAACCGCGAATCTGCAGGAGCGGCACACACGTTATATCGTGACGGAAGTGCAATGACGCATTGTATCAGCGATACATATATATAAGGGGTCCGGGCATGCATGCATATATAGAAGGAAAAGAAAATATAAAATGATCGATCCAGTCGTCTTACGTATGTCGGCCGCTCCAATATTTGACGAACTCCACCGGAAATAAAACCTCGAGCGATTCGCGCTTGCATACGTGTATATATATATATATGCGGTCCTGTAAATAGCGACTGAACAAACCGACTGTTCTCTATATTCGTCCGATGCGAAATCTTCGATAAATATACCGAAGTGTATATCGATAATGAAATAAGGAGTAATCAAGGATCGTCTGGTCTACTTCTATTTTCTCCATTCTGCATTAACATGAAAAATAAATATATTGTTTATGCGATGCGAACTATTCTGTTTCTCTCGAAAGTGCACAGAATTTTGTTTATCGCTATGTCACGCATGTACTACAGTTGTTGGAAAATCGAGGACAACGATGACAAATGATCGTTGAAAAGGAGCTCAAGATGTTACGTGTGTGTGCTAGAATATCTACGAGATGGCCATTGATTGCTCTGTTTGGTCGTGCACTCGATGTTTTATTTATAACGAGACGACATTAGGCACCAGTTTTCTTTGAAGCTATGTAGTTTCTTTAACTGTTGTTTAACGAGATGACGAGATAAGACCTCGCTAATCATCGCGTGGCCTTTACGGGACGATGGAGTCAAAGTCCATACGAATATTCCGTCGATTCATGAAGTGAATCGTTGTATCATCGTTTCTTTTTCTTCACAAGCGTATAAATTAAATTTCTTGCCGATTGCAATTTGCACACAGGTCTGGAGCTCGCGCTCAGGAAATTACACGCATTCTGCACACGAGTTATATTAACGAGCATATCGAATGCTAATCTCGATCCTCTGTAATATTTCATTCCTGCATTCTTTAGGCTCTTGATCTCGAATTCCATGTGTTATTCTTTGCTAAACGCATACTTTTAATTGGCATTAAGTGGTATATTACTGTATGAGCTTGTACATCTATTTTCTAAATTTTCATATCTTCTCTTAGGATATGTGCTCTTACAACAATAATCGTTTTTACAACGTTTTATATTTGTTCCGCACTCTGGTATTTCTAGAAAAATCTTTATGTATGTAAAAAGGAAAAAGACACGTGAATCATTGTTTGCGCGTTAGTAACGTGTGCATGCGCGGCGACTAACAGCAATAACGATCACAGCCCACACTCCGATCGCAATATCAATATGTGATTTAGGCTTACGGTATACTTGTGCTTAAGTTTTTATACACCGGGATATATAGAACAATATTTTCGCATTGCATTGCATCGTATTTTTCTCTCTACATATGTAAGCGTTCAGCTATTTCATCGCAATAACACTGCTATTATACATATTTGAATATGCAGCGGGTTTTTATAGCGATGCCTTTGATCGGCACTTGACACGAATGTCACACACTAATGTTTACTTTATGAAATAAAAAAAAAACACACACAGTTATTCCCCTCAAAAAGAATTTAATCCGATAAGAGCGTAAAAAGCTTGATTTCCATGAACCATCGTTCATTCTTCTCGATCAACGTTCGCATAAAGCATACGTACATATTTTCAAACCCCGATTTCCAATCGAATAGAGGCATCTATACCCAAAATCCGAAAGCTCATTTATAATAAAGGAAACTCGCGCTTTCGTACAATAGAATCCGCTCTCGCGCCAATTCGCTATACCCCGTCTTTCCTCGAGCTGTCTACATCGCGCGCATATATACACACACACATATATATATATAGCACGTACGATTGCTTTTCAATCGAACGAAATTACGTAAACGGCCACTTTTACTCGCGCCAGTGGGTATGTATTATATACGAGTATCTGTTGTTCACCGCGGCATCGCGTTTTATAGGTCGTGTATCGCGCACACAACACACACGCAGTCATCTCGGATTATTAATTCACGTGACCCATAATATTCGCTCGTCTGCGTTCACTTGGGCTCCCGATAGATAAGATAACACGTATTCAAGTCGATGCTTTGCTTATATACCGAACACGGTTTAACAATGAGTCGTTTGTGACTTGGGATTCCTAGTATTTTCCTTCGATGCAAAGATCGCGCGATGTATCGGCAAAACAAACTTAAGCTGCTGCTGGATTGAATTGCATGGAAAACGTATGCGCGTTATATACTGCCCAGTGATCGTGAAACTTTCACCGATTGATAATAGTCGAAAGTTTACGCGTGCGATTATCCACGTTTGTGGAAACGAAATCGACGTCGATCGACGTACAATTGTAATATCAACGTATTCGCGTCGTTTTCTTTTCGTTTGCCCGACGTTTCGTTTGCGAGACGCTTGTGGTGGTACTGCCTTATTGCAAAAGTCTCATAAACGCGTATTACGGATAAATACACCGCCGGCAAAAAGTCCGGCTAATCCATCAGCCTATGAAAATTAAAAAAGACTGCGCGCGTTAAACTACATAAAGCAGGAATTCAAAGAATGCTGCCAGCCATTAAAAATCAAGCGCGGTGCATATAGTACACACAGTTGCGACACCTCCTGTGACAACAAAAAAAAAAGCAACGAAACTCGCAACTCATCTCTCGCTTACGCAAATATATATATATATATATATGTAATAAAAGACACACTTCTCGCCGCGGCAATAATGGGAGGAAAAAACTGAATCTGTGTCATTGAACTTTTAAGCGATGCGTCTGCGGATTGTGTGTGTGCTGTTTTTTTTTCTGCTGCGGAGAGCGGGAAGATAGGCGCTCAACGTTACCGCGGTCACGTATACACACGATGTATTCGCGCGCGTATATCGAGCGAGAAAAATATTTATGCGGAGGCCGGCCATGAATGCCGCTCTGCTGCTGGTTCGTTATATTTATCTGCACGCGCACCGCCGCGATCATCCTGTTAGAGCCACTTCTCTACGTTTCGCGCGATTAAGAACGACACGATTGCTCGTCTGTGCTTATGTATGCTCGAGCCTATTGTTTATATACGCGCGAAATTATTGGATTTGAATAAATAGCTTACGGGCTTTCGCTGTTGCGTTTTATCGCGAATGGTACGTATTATAGGAAATTGTGTATAAAAAAAGGAAAATTGCAAATTAGAGGACTTGCATTTTCGTTCCAACCGATTCATATATGCCGCTCGGTAAACATGTATAATTATATGAATGTTTAACAAAAATCACAATGCCATACGTTATAACTATCATTGAAAAATAACCTAAAATGTTGATCACTTTGAATCAGTTTTTTAAGGGTGCGGTCATTTTGCAATCTTACTTTAATGCTATACTATCATCGCAAGCACCTAAATATTTTGTCCACAGTAATACAGGTTCGTGGGATCTAGCCAGATTCGTGGGAACCGTATGCCCTTTGGTAATTGTCATTTTATACCATATAATGTTGAATTTTAAAGGGCATACGTCTAAAAGGGTCGTTTAAAAGGGTATACTATCATTCGATAATGACGTATTTTATTACACTTTTAAGGGCGCATGCCGACCCTTAGGAGCCACGCTATACGTATCCCGATCGTTTTCCGATGCATTTTTATTTTATGATCTAGCGTTTGGTATTCTCGGCATACGTTATAACATCGTTAAAAAACGGGATTTTTGATTGGAATAAACAATTTAACTTTTCTAACGCAAGTTCTACGGTGACGCGTTAATTTTACTTCTTTATTGATCAGCATACATATAATGGTCAAAACCCTAGAGAGCATAACGTTGTAGTATTATCAACGCACTTTTTTACAGCGGGCTGATGTCGATTTGGTATTGTAAGACAGCAACAAATGTATAGATTCGTCAACATGCATATACACGTTACGCAGAGTCGCGTCACGATTTCTTGCACAGTTTAAGCTTTGAACCCACTTTTTTTCTCCCGCTCTCATGCATTTTCTGTCTAAATGTGTTTCAGCACGGCGTAAACAGCGACAGCAATCTGACGAGCAACGAGGCGACGTTCGACGGCATCGACAAGTGAGTATAATAATATCTCTATTATATGTGTGTAGCGTGTGAGTGTGTGTTTGCAAAGTCGGCTGATGTGCGTCGATTGTTGCGCAAATCGACGCAACGAAGTAGAGTGACTGTAGCCTCGTATTTAAAGCGATCGGCTAGGGGAGAACAAAAAAACGGAGTAATTTGCTCGTGGAATCGTTGGACGAGTGCTAGCGCGGAAGAACGATTGAGGGTATATTTAAATTTAATTCGATTGGGTCACAGTGTCGCTGCGTATCGTATTAATTGCTATGCGTTTCGTTTTGACGAGGGATAGGATTGTCTATTGTAAAACCATTATTATTGCCTAACTTGCATTGAAAGCTGTTACATTAGAAAGAATATAATAATAATCTTGTAGAAATATAGACTTAAATTAAATGTCAAGATATTCCGTTTACATGATAAAATTCGTAAAAAAATTGTAATTTTTAATGAATTTTTATAACGCACGTTAATTTGCATCTTTCTATAATTTGCAATGTATATTTATTTGTCGATTTTGTAACTGATGATAATTACCACCATTGCCAAACTATACGTGCGCGTGTTCGTTCATCTTCGAATTCGAAAATTGACAGTTCACAAAAACACAATTTCGAAAAGTAAATACGATAATAATTGGTCGAAAGTTGGAAACGTGGCAGGATATCATTAAAGAATGGATATACGCGTATACAAGAATTGCACAACGCAGAGAACAGATTGAGTGGCAAAGAAAAATAAAAAAGTCAATGAATGTTCCCTCGCGATCGTCATGCAGAAGGCTATACTTTCACGCGTTCGCCGAAAAATTTCCACTGACATGCACATTACATTCGATCCCTCTTGAAAAGAAATCAGTTAAGCATTATAATGAAATATACATATATATTCGCGCTAAAAGCGTAAGAAAGATTGACCAACAAACACGTTCGTATATCTGCATAATAATACGATGATTTCTCAACCGCAAACGTTTTCTTTTTTTCATCCCGCGAATCACGATGACAAACATATATATATATATATATACACGAAGAGTAATTATCATTTTGCTCTTTCGCAGGTTCGAGGTGAACAACGAAATACTGTACCCGGAGATATGCGAATGGTAAGTCTAGGCAAAGCTATGCACACTTTATCGTTGTTTTTTCCTCGTTTTGTTTTTTCTGTAACGTCACATACTCGCTCTGCTATATATGTATTCCATCGCAATGACACGTTTGCCTTCTTTTTTCGCCACCATTCCCGCGGCGCATTATACCGTTCTTTTTACGAGAGAGAGAGAATTCATATAGCGCCGCATTTTCCTTAACTAATACGCAGTTGGGAAAAAAGTGCCCGCGCGACAAAAACCTCGTGGCAGCGAGAACGAATAAAAAAATCCGTGTTTTCTCTCTTCGGATGTGTCGAACAGTTCAATTCGATCCATCGAACCTCCGCAGCATAACGGAAACACTCCAGCCGAGATAAAAGCTCGCTTTCCAATATATATATAAATAACGTCGTCTTTCCGCGTTTCCTCGTGAACTCATTAACTGTCATCGTCGCTTTGGCGCTTGCGCGAGCGCACATATATATATATACTTAACCGACGATGACTTCGTTGATCCCCCCCAATGTTTTTCATCGCGCGCGGGACTCGCGAGAGCGTAACGGAAAACACTGCAGGGCCGATAACATCTTGGCAGCTCGCGAGAGCTAGAGAATGGGAATGAGATTACGGCGAGATTTATTTATTATGCAGCGAGTCGCGGACTCGTCCCCCTTGCGACCCAGACGATTTATATCTTTCTCTCTCTCAGTGTGTGTGTATGTGTAATCGAACAGCACTCGGTTTTTGCTACCTACTGCAGGATGCGCTAATTTGCTTGCGAAATTTCACAGGATTACGGTACACTCGACCAAAAGTATATTGGATCGATGTCTATACACATACATGGAAAATCGAGGACCGCTTTTAGAAGGAAATCGGTTGTGGATACTTTGTTTCGATGTATATGCGTATGATTTGACGCTTCGCTATATAAACAATGGCGATCGGTTTCGCGATCCGTGAATCATCATTGCTGAATATTATGCCATACACTGCAACGATATCAAGAACATCCAAGCGTCTGCTATGCAGATTATTAGGCCTTCTAAATTTAATTCATAGTTTATTTCTAGTATATGTTGTACCGAACACGCGAGCTATACAATTAATTTCGAAACACGTGTAGAGCAAATATAGCCAGATAACTAAGCGGCGTGTAATTATAAGAAAGAGAGAGAGACAGAGAGAGAGATCGTGAGGAGCCAATTACGCAAGAATAGAAAATCAAGTGGATAGTATATACACAGATAAAAGGCCAGCGCTAATCGTTGATTTCGTAGAACAGAGGAGCGCCGCCCGCCGCGTCTTTATTAATAACAACCTACACGCTACAGAGTAGATATATATATATACGCTGCACGATCTAGACGATGATGAGAGGTGTACACACTGAAAGTGGAGCTCGCGTGCACACACGCAACAAGACGGAAGTCTGTGCAGCTATTGGAGCTTGATGCTATATATTCTATATATATGTTGTATACGCAAACAGATCGAAGTTCGTGCGCGCGCGAGTGAGAGAGAAACAGACGTAAAAACTCGGTGGTGGTATTAAAATAAACCAACGTCAACAATTACACGGAGAGCGCGAGTCGAGAGATTATAATATAAGACGTGTGCGGGTACACTTGTGCATCGGCTGCGAGCAAAGAAAAGTGGATCGTATGTCGACCCCCGGTTGCCGATCTCCGATCCGAATGTATTATCAACAGAGCTGCTGTCGTATCGCTCAGGCGGAATTATTTGTGGCCTGGTACTGCCGAGGATATATAGTATATGTGTGTCGGAGCCATAATGTCATCGTGCCAAATGCTCGTTGGCGAGTTTCTCTTACACTATATAAACCGCCTCAGAGAGTATATATAATAATAGTCTCGACAATGTTTACAATATTACAAGATCAACCGCGCTACTCGTGTTTACTTCTTGCTGTTTATTTTGACCGTCTTTATTGTATGCATGTTAGAACGGCGCGCGCATCCAAGTTTAACGCATCGCTTCCTCATAATCATTCGACGAATCAACGACACGAGACGCAACGCGTCACTCATTGCGTCGGTCATCCGAGGTTATATTTGCGCCACATCGCGCGACTTTTCTTCATCGAACGACATGTATATCTATATGTATACATCTATCCTATCACGTATACGCGCGATCATTGACAATCGGCAGCGTGAATTTATCGCGTTCTCATCGGACGATGCGCTTTTCCCGCGCAGATTAAAGCAGCCTTTAGCCACGACGACATTATATTGTCACATGCATATATACACTGCACCACTCGATAGATACAGACACACACACACACACGGCACGAGGTTGTGCAATGCTGCCACGTGGTATGCACTCGTGGAATTGCAACCATGAGAGAGAGAGAGAGAGAGAGAGAGAGAGAGAGAGAGAGAGAGAGAGAGAGAGAGAG
>UELV01063710.1:6843-25229 GCA_900490015.1 Megastigmus stigmatizans
CCCCCACCCCACCCCTCCTCACCGCCGCCGCCGCGTGCATATTCCCGTGAGCGACATCCTACTACTGCTGCTGCTGCACCGATGCTGCTGCTTCCACCTCCTCCCCGTGCTGCAGCTGTACTCGCGCGATTTCGTGACTCTATATATATGCCTGCACACGCATGCCTGCAGTGTGTACGTATAGGAGCTACACGCGACAAATAAACATCGCAGCTCTACATGCACCATATATATGTATACGTATATACGTAGGAGAGAGTGGCCGAAACGTAAATACGTGTGTATCAAATGTACTAGCTAGAAGAAGAGAGTAATATCGCGTTCGCTCCGAGAGAGAGAGAGAGAGAGAGAGAGAGAGAGAGAGAGAGAGAACGAGAGTAAGAGTCTGAGTCGCGCTCGCTGAAAAATATATTTTATTGCATTCAGTGCCTCTCTGTCTCTCTGTCTCTCACACACACGCACACACGCTGTGGGTGTGGGTTACGCTCTCGCGAGTGCTTGACTCCTTTTATATATATATAGAGGCTGAATTTCGACGCTCGGTGATCACACTTGTTGGAGCTCGCGCGGGACCGCCGAAATCCGATTTTGTTCTCGAGCCCCGTTTTAATGATGAAAGTGTTACCTCGCGCGTTCCCATGTGTGCAGCCGCCATCTGTGTGTGCGCTGATTCGCTTCTTCCTCTCGTTGTTTTTTTTTGTCAGCTCTCTATTTGGGGAGAGGCGGAAAATGTAATCGCGCAGCACAAGATTGGGATTTCACGTAATCCTTCGAATTAGATCGGGGCTGCTGAGGCTCGAGATAGGGGGACATTTTAATCGATTTTCGTTTATGACTTTAAAACGTGCCCTGTGATCAATCGTGCCAAATTGGCGGAAGTAATGAATTCTCTCTCTCTCTCTCTCTCTCTTTGCAGGGCTTTGACGATGAAACGCTCTCTCTGCGCGTGTAAAAAATCACTTTTCAACCGGATGTTTTTACTCGCAAAGTGCGCTTTATCGCTGGATTGCTCCAGTGGACGCGGCTATTCATTAGTACGAATTAATTCACGTTGCGCGCGATCATCGCGATGATGTCCGTGTGGCGCGTAAAAATTAAAAAATTGTTCATTATCCAAATAAGTGGAGAACTCATTGCGAAACTTTATTAATTCGAGGTGGGTTACGTGCATGTAGGGATGCGCGATGCGGAACACCTGTTACGCTCGAATAAATTATTTATTGGTATAGTTACCGATGAATTTCAGCTCGGCGCTTCTCTGTGCACCTTTTATGCACTGAAATTTGCATTGTGACTCCATTATCGGGCGCCGTAATTTCTTACTCGAAAACATTGCAATTTCTAAATGGAATAATCTGGAGTAATCGAATTTTTGGTGCTGTGATTGAATTTGGCATTAAATGAAGGTCCTTCTTTAATTAAAATCTTTTCTATTTAATCGGAAACCTTTTAATGAATGCATGTTAAATGACGAGTAATAAAGCTTTCATGTGTTCAAACGAATTAATTAAAAATCAGCAAGTAAACGAAGCAAAAGAAATATTGTAAAAAAAATCTGAGAATCAGAGCCGATCGATGCGGGGCGAATAAAAATATCAGAAATAAACGTTTCGAGGCGATGGCCGGTGCCGCCACTGTCACCGTCGAAAAAAAGCTGTCCACTCAGCAGTCGAGCGAGACCGATAGCCAAGCGATAGGCAACGACTCCTCCACTCTGGCGTAGTGTAACGCTGCTCGCCGGACAGACGAGAGGCAGAGAAATAAATTATCGCATATCCGAAAATGGCCTCACATAAATTCTCCGGTCGAGTCGAGCCTCTATCTCTCCCCATTGGTCAGATGCAAAATTGCATCCATCGATCGATCGGTGAAATAGGGCGCGCGCGCCGCAAGGAGGATTTAAGCATCCACGAGAGAGAGAGAGAGAGAAGCACCTATATGCATATATATAACTAGTACATAGATAACTAGTCAAGTAAGAGAGAGAGAGAGAGAGAGAGAGAATCACGACTAGTGCCGAGATAACTCATGCGACCATTTGATCCCTGACTATGCGTCTTCCGTTGCGGCGCCGCAGTAGCACCAGACGCGTCGACGCAGACCTGCAAGACGTCAACCTTCCTCGCCTCTCTGTGTGTATGTGTGTGTGTGCCTACGTGTGTGAGCGAGGGAGAGACTAACGGACGACGATATATCAATTCAGCCCGGCATGTTGAATGCGCCCATTGTTCTGGGAGTGGAGAGGAGCCCACGTGTCTGGGTTTGCGAGAGCTTAGATCGAGAGGGAGATGCGCTAAGAGAAAATACGTTAGAGGGGGGGACGAAGAAGAAGATAAGAGTCCGTATGTGTTTGTGGATCTGTGCGGATTCGTGTGTTTGTCTGCGGTAAGAGAAAGAGATGATCTGCTGAGAGCGAAATGGGGATAATGAAGGAGAGGAATTAGTAAGAAAATTAGAGGCGCCGAGCAGGAGACTTGGACGCCGTGTCGGCGGGGCGGTGAGAGCTGAGTGGCTGTGAGTGACGATATGATGGACGAGAGGCTTGCGTGCAGTGGTCCCGAGCTAATATTTATCGCTGCGGCTATGACGATAATGATGTTTACCATGTTTATTAGAATTGGCTTTGTGTGCGCGCGCGTGCGATGGATCGATGCTATGATAAATTTTCATTTCACCTGAGTTTCGCTAGCACGATATTATTAATATAATATTTTGCCTAAATATGCAGGCTTCGCTCTCGTGTACACATCGATAAGCTATATAAATATATCCTCTCAAACATTACCGAATATAGAAATGGAAAATTAATGTTTTTACAATGATAATTCGACTTTGACCGATGCAATATAAAACTTTTTATGAAAGCTATATCGAAATTAAGTAATATCGAACAATAATTTTTTATCGAATATAGACCCGCAACTAAATCCAAATGTTCCCAACGATGGATAAAGAGCACCCTCCTATTAACTTCACATCTCCTCGCTCGCTGCAAAAGAAACAAAAAGAGTTCCCTAAAAATTAAATAACAAGAGTGCACCCAATGAGAAGAAAGTCGGTCGCTCGGAAGAAATAAAAATGGCAGCTCCTACGGAGTAGCAATTGAAATTCATTGCTTTGACCCGATGCATCGAACGAGAGCTAACTATGAGCCGCGCGCGCAGAGCTCGCGCTAAAGCTAAACTAAGAGAGCCCCGCGCACTTGCACTCGAGCCATATACACACACACACACACGCACACATGCACGTATATAACAGCGAGAGAGAGAGATACACGGACGAGAGACGCGTGCGAGCAAAGTTTTATTTCGACGCAATGAAGAAGATCCTACCCGAAGTTAAAGCCCGCTGCTGTGCACTGCACTTATGCGTGCGGAAGAGAGAGAGAGAGAGAGAGAGAGAGAGAGAGAGAGAGAAGCGAGTCTGCTGCTATACGTTCGGCCATGAACCGCTCGAGCCGAGGTCGAGAACCCTATTCTCGTTTGAAGTTTGGGAGGATAATGGCTTAGTTCACTCGACTCTCTCTCTCTCTCTCTCTCTCTCTCTCTCTCTCTCTCTCTCTTCCTCTTTTTCAGCTCTGTGTACAGCATGTACACGTATACGAACGAGCAACACACACACACACACATACATACACAGAATCGCAGAGTTGGGGAACTGATAATGCACCACATCGACGTCATCCTCGCGTCGTTATCAGGCCGCGTGTGCTTATAGCTTCCCCTCCTCCGTCGTCGTTGTCGTCGTCGTCATCGTCGTCGTTGTCGTAGTCGGTTTTTTTTTCTTATCGAATGCCCGCGTGCATTGCTCGCTCTGCATGCGGCCAAAACGACGCTATTCGTTAAAGCCTCCATTATGGGCGAATTGAAAAGCTGTTCTTCTCCCTTTCTCTCTCTCTCTCTCTCTCTCTCTCTCTCTCTCTCTCTCTCTCTCTCTCTCTCTCTCTCTCTCTCTCTCTCTCTCTCTTGCTTCACCGTGAAGCCTTTTTCCACCGCCGTTATATTCATCGTGTTTGCCGAGAATCAGGCCGCGACGCTTGTATGTGTGAGAGAGAGAGAGAGAGAGAGAGAGAGACTGGCGTCATATTATACCGACAAGACGACGACGGGATCCTCTTTCATTCGACTTTCCAGGATCAACGTTATCCCCACGCGACGAGCCTGTCCTTATTAATTCGGCTGCTCTTTGAGCTGTCTATTAATTCTCGAACTTCTTGCGACGACGACGACGATGCCACTACCGCCGTACGTCAATTTATACGTGGCCGACACCGCGATGAGGCCGAGTTTTCTTTGGATGGAAAAAGCTCGATTGTGGAGGAGGCGGACCCGTGGATCGTTACGTAATCCAATATCGGCATTGTGTTCTAGCCCGGGAAGTGAGATGTTTTTCTGCTTTTCTCTGCGGGACGCTTTGCTAATCGTTTATACGATCAGTCGAGTATCATCGTCGTGCAGCGTTGCATAATTATTGATGCGAGTTGTGCTTCTGCAAGATGTTTCTCTGCTCTCTATTGTTATGATGTTGTTGATGTGCCAGAGTAGAACAATCTTCCATCAAAATACAACAAATATGAATGCAATTTATGTTCTTGGTTACAAATATCTTTATAAATCATTAGAATTTCGCTGTATATACGTTTTATTTGCGTAGTAAAAGCGAGTCCAACGGTTTAGTATATACAGTACAGGGATACGTGCATCGCTCGCAGGCAATGCATGCATATAAATTGAGAAGCGGCAATATAACGCTAGCAAATCCCACAACGAGCTTTTGAGCTTGGCGAATTACCGTTCCAGGTGAGATATCAGCAAACGCGCGGTTCGCTAAAGTTTTTGGCACGTTAAACCCGTGAAAAGCTTAAAAACGCTCGCGAGCTCGCGCGCGAACTTGTACTGCGGGCTTCTAGCGGAGCCTTGTTTCGATCAAGAGCCAGTGCACTAAACTCAAAAGATTCGAAAAATTTTCGGCAAACGAAAAGCATTTACGAAAAACAATGTCGAAATGCTCATTAACGTGCGCGGAGCGAAAGATAAGCGGTGAGGACCGCGTATAATATAAACCGAGTGTACACAGAAAGTGAGTACTGAGGTCTGTGCGCGCGTCTGTGTGTGCAATTGCGTTTAGCTCATTTCCCAGTTCGTCGTGCGGCGAGTGGCTCATTCACGGGCAAAGCAGTCGGAATAAATAGTCGGGCGCTATCAACATATTCGTCCTCTCTTTCTCTTTTTGTTTTTTTTTCTCTCTCTTTTTTTTTTGCAATCAAGCGTCGACTTCGTTTGACGTGTGCGAAGCGAGGGAAAAAAAAGCATATATGTACTGCGCCTCGGCCTTGCCACGAGGGAAAACTGCTGCACGCTTTACATTATCATTCGTGCACTCGAAAAGCGAATGGGTTTTCCACGAAAATATCCCTGTACAAACGCGCGTTCTTCGCTGGCTGCTGTAGCTTCTTTTTATTACACTCTCCAAATATAGAGGATTTATAGTTAATATTTCTAACGGTACGAGCTTTGGTGGCTGTTCTTTCCTGGAATTCGGACTGGACACCAGAGAGTTTTTCTGTGGTTCTCGAAAATTTGATGGGTGTTTATTTGTGATACCTCGGAAGTACGTTTTTTGGTTTTTCCTGGTAAAAACGGTGAAGGCTTTATTTGGAAAAATCATTCGCACTTTATTCCACTCCATATAAATATAACCGCACCATGAACATCTCGCTTCAACGGAGAAAGATCATCATACCCCTGCTCTGAAAAATAAAATAAAATCATAGCCCCTCAAAAAGGATCATATGCGGCGTGCAGCAACGCACCGATTTGTCATTCAAAGCGTAGCTCAGCGTCGAGAAAGAGAAAGTGCGAGAAAGACAATCAAGTGGGCGACCTGCACGCACGCATACACGCGCAGGAGTAAGAAAGAGAGATAGCGAGAGACGAGACGCTCGCGTCGATTCAAATTTATTCCATTTTCGTGATCCAGCCTCTCCCCGCAGCCACTCGAGGACAACAAAGGCACGCTCCACACTTCCGGTGAAATATGCAGATTCGCAGGGCTGCGCAGGGCCGAAAGAGGGCCACTGCCTGAACAGAGCGAGACGAACTTACCTATATACATAATAGGCCGTGTACAGAGGAGAGAGAAAGAGACGAAATACGCCTGGGCCCCGCGACCCGCGCCCAGCAGACATTCGGGAAATCAGCATACTGCGGACGGCAAATTCGCCTGTCTATTTAGCATATCCCCAGTTGGAGCTCTGCTGCTGCAGCGAGCCATTCCCGCCAACTGCTAACTATTCATAGCCCGGCGCGTTATCCCCGGTAATCGCGATTATTACGCAATGAGCAGCCCAACTCGCCGCCCTTCGCCCCTCTCTCTCTCTCTCTCTCTCTCTCTCTCTATCTCTCTCTCTATCTCTCTCTTCTCCTACTGCGGCAGTGTACGTATGTATACCCCATTGCAAGGACTTGAGAGAGTGAGAGAGAGAGATAGACAGTCTGGTGCACTGCACCTTAGTGCAACTCGAGGATATATGTGTAGGGCCTACATATACACGTGTGTGTAGGTGAGCGCGTGCTTAACGAGGGGCCGTTCGCCGCATCGTGTGGCAGTATAAGCGAATCCCTAAATTCCCCCAGGTTCTCTCTGGGCGCAGCACGCGGGACTAATAACTAGCATCCGCGCGCTCCAGCTCTCTCTCTCTCTCTCTCTCTCTCTCTATCTCCTGCATCCTCTGTCTCGCCAGCTCTGCGCTCGTATCTCGTAACTGATGCCCCACTTTTAATTTCCTTCTCCTTCCTTGCTGCACGCGTTTAACCCCAGAGAGTCCCATCTATATAATGTATATGTGCGCTATAGCTTTAATACGCTGCCCAACAAAGGGACTCTTTGCTTTTCGGGGGACCTATAGATTTTTGCTTCTCCACACTTTGGGAGCATGTAATTATTTTTTAGAGAAAATCAAGGGAAAATGAAGTATTGAGTCTATAGAAAATTTTAGATTTTTATTGTAGAAAGAAGATGTGCATCTTTTGAATGATTATTTTGGCTCTGCACCTTGTTTCACCCAAATTACTGCGATCTAACTCTGCTCGTATACCATAATGTTAATTATAACAGAAGCATTACATATTATTAATCAATTAAGAGCAGCCTATAGAATTTTTTTAGCGAATATCGTGTGGGAGTATGACTGCAGAATAATGTAAATTCCAACCTACATCGTTCGGCCTGATTATCGCTCGCATCGCCAATAGACATCGACGCATACGTTGCATCCTCATAATGAAGGATGAGTATTTTCTTCTCACGCTATACATTGACGCCGCAATCATTCAGCACAGACATCACGTCAGCTCCAGTCGCGTATGCCGCAACTGGTATTTCTCGATACTTCCGGAGAACCGATTCTGCTCACCTGTCACATACACACTATACACGAATCGAAAAATTTCTATATTTGTGAAAATGCACGCGAATGAATTTTCACGCCAACTCATTACTCCTATACACATTCGACATCTTCATCGTCAACGTGTCCTCATTCAGCAGTCGTAAATCACGCAACGAAATATAAAACGAAGACAAAAATCGTTCCTTTCATCTCCGCAATATAGAAGAGCGAATTAAAGCACCTCAAAGCATCCACTTGGTCGTAAAATTCGCCAAGTGTCTCCGAATTATCAGTCGCACGAGTGCACTCGGGAGACAAAGGTGCACAGAGGAGGGGGGGAGGGGCACCGTCAAAGCATGCAAACCCGCAAACACAAAAAGAATGGTGGTAAATATAATAGGAGCTGCGAGCACGCAGCAAGCGACGCGGCATAAATTTCCAAAATTACCAGAAAAGGGCAATGAAACAGACAGGGAGGGGAAGGGGGGAGATGGCCCGCGCGCATCGAAGCTCGGTGTAGTGGGTTTCTTTCTAATTAACGCGCAGAATCCATGAGTGCGCCAGGCTCCATTAGCAGCTCTCTCTCTCTCTCTCTCTCTCTCTCTCTCTCTCTCTCACTCTCTCTTGTAAATGCGAGGCGTGCAGAGGCGAACGACCGGGGCTTTGACCCCCTCTTCTCTCTCTCTCTCTCTCTCTCTCTCTCTCTCTCTCCACCTTCTTCGTATAGGTATATGAACTCGCTTCGAACGGTCTCTCTATACAGGTCGGGTTTTGATATCGGCGCGTGTACGTGTAGTGCGCGCTTACGATACATATGTGTATACACCGCCGAAAATGCAATGCAGAGCGACGGGTGTGTGTATTCACCGCGGTAACGTTGGCACGAGCGAACCGCCGATAATATTAATGTTAAAAACTCGACCTCGCCACCTGTCTTCCTCCTTCTGTGTAGTATGTGTGTGTGTGTAATCCCTTCGTTCCGGTCTCTCTTTCCACATACTCTTCGTATCGACTGCTACTCTCTCTCTCTCTTGTTAGCTTGTGTTTTTTTGTTATTTTTTTTTTTAGTAGTTTGACCATGCGTGTGCACCTTTGTTCGAGAGCATAAAGCTAGTAGAGCCGTTTTTGTTGTAAACATTAAGGGATGAATGGCTTTTTGATTTTTCACGGATCTGTGCCGGGGATTTCGGGCATTGTAATACTGTAATACGTTGAAGCTAGATAGTAATAAAAGATACTTTTGTGTGATTATATGGAATGATAAGAGTAAGAAAAATTTTGTTCGTGAGGAGTATTTATGATTTTTCCCTTTAAAGGGGAAATCCTTTTTGTTCTCCTTTTTCACCAGAATCCAGTACAATACTCACGAGACTTCTAACAGGTAATCATTAGAAAGCTCTGAAATTTCCACCTGTTGATTTGGAGATTGACAGAAAAAAGCATGCGCCTCTGCGATGGAACCTCTAGAATCCTACACTATACAATTAAGCAACGTAACTATAAAACTGCAATATTGTTGCAGTTCACATTATTAATATAAACATAACTACAATTTCGCACGTCGTCTTTTTTTTATTTCCTTTTTTGAATCTTCCTGTCAAAAATACTTTGTACGCAGCTACTCAAATCTTGAATTCAAAGTTCAATCTTTTTCCATGCTAAACAGCTCGTCCCCATCCTTCGAACAGACAGGCTGCAGCAGCAGCAGTAATACATAGCAGCAGTAGGAAGAATGACGCAACGGCGGGACAGGAATTTTTGTCATCCGCATATTTTCACGAGCCAAAGCTTCTTCCGTCCTAGTAATTTCGCTGTCATCCTGACATATTCCAGCATCAGATGTCCGTACCGTCAGATAATAATTTATGCTAATTTTTACGAGTTTATTCTTCTCCGGACTCCAACTTTTCCTCTCCCCCCCCTCTCTCTCTCTCTCTCTCTCTCTCTCTCTCTCTCTCTCTCTCTCTCTCTCTCTGGATACTCACTATGAAAGTTCTATTGCACACGAGACTGCACCGGAGGGTTACACACGGTATTGTTGCGGTAGTCGCATGGCAAGCATCATGTATTTTGCAAACGCTCGTCCGAGCGTTTCGACTGCCTCGTTGCTCTCTCTCTCTCTCTCTCTCTCTCTCTCTCTCTCTCTCTCTCTCGCTCTCTCACGTTTACGCTGTTACGCTGGAAAGGTATAGCCGGTGGCGTAACTTGGCGCTGTAAAATGATACATTTCTGACAGATACGCGATACATTGATCCAGCGGATAACACGGCCGAGAGCTTTTAGGCGCGTAAAATCCGCTCGTTTGTGTCTCGCTGCTGCTGTAGTGCTACCGTCGAAGCATCGACTCTCTCTCCCTTTCTATCGTTGTACATTAAGCCCCTTTTTTATGAACTGAACCTGGGTAGGACGCATTAGACGAAGCGTTTTATGCTTATACGTGGAAATCAGTTGTTGGCGGTGCATTGGAGCGACGCGAGCATGCGATACTCGCTCGAAAAATTACACGGTTTTCCACTTTGACCGCGGGGGTCCCGCGATAAAGTATTTAGTTCGGTCACTCAATTATTTATTTGTAGAGACGAACTGTGCAGCCGTCAATTCTCCAACGCAATATAAGTGCATAATTTATTGAATTACCGCTAATTGATCGATTATTCGTTAAAGTTCCATTAATATTTTTAAGACTACTACTTGATATTTAATTGCTGATGAAATCAGCTAGCGAAAAACCAATAAATGTCATTCATTGCAATAAGTAATAAAATAACAGTTTTCTAAAAATATCAGTTTAATATTTATATACCTAAATAGCATAAGCACTCCAAAATAGTTGCGGTCAATAAAGCACCTTTATCCAACAATTGAATTTGAGATAAAAATGTATTTCACGGAATGTCCCTGGGAAAAGTTTTCAATTGAAAGGTACTTTTCGCGCTACTTTCCAAGTAGTAGAGAACTGGGAAACAGAGAGAAGAAGAAAGAAAAAAAGGGAGGCGAGGGGGTCAGAAAAGAATTTCATCGAAGTTGCGCGCAAAAGGGGATGGGGAATCCGAAGCGATCCTCCTGAGAATCTGTGGCATCTGTCATTTCTCATTTCGAGCGTAGTAAAGCGTGAACAAACGGCTATAGTTAGCCGAATACTCGGTCATCGCAATTTTGCAGTCGCGGATCGGCTCTTCTCTCTCTCTCTCTCTCTCTCTCTCTCTCTCTCTCTCTTTCATCTGAAAAGACGTAAAAAGACATGCTGCTATATGTTACAGATGAAAATAGTGGTCAATTCGCGAGGTATTGCGATATCCAGTGCTATAATTATAAGTTTATATTAAATTTTTAACTATATCACAAATATTATTCATTTGACTATAGATCTACACTAGCTTCAAACACGAATAAAAAAAAAAAGAAAAAAAAAGAGAAATTCTCTTTCTCCGAATTCGAAGAGCATCGAAAGCTTTAAAATCTAAGACACCAAAGTGAGATTTAGTAGAAATAAGAGGATTCCATATAAATTAAACTAAGGATACGTTAATCGCTCCGGGAATACGCGCGCCGCCTTATACGAGCCGAGCTGCAACCCAGCGGCGGCGTCGGCAGTAGAATAAACGCCGGGGCAGCTGGAAGCTAAGACGAAACGAGGGGAAAAAGAAATAAAAAGAAAGATAATCCGGGGTAGGACTTGGGAAAGAAAGACTCTCTCTCTCTCTATCTCCTCTCCTCTCCTCTCCCTAGTCATCGATCTCTCGCGTTCCTCGGTATTATCGGTCCCGCGTAGCAGTCGCAGCCGCAGCAGCAGCTCGGACCGGTCGTTAACCGGAAGTTGGCCGTCGCTGCTTCTTCTTCTCTCGAGCGGTGCGCAATTGACTATGTCCCTCTCGTCAGATGCACCGCAGAGAGAGAATGGCAAGAGGTGCGAGAGACAGAGAAACGGCGCCAACGATCCGCAGAATTAAAGAGTAGCCGCGGCCGCACAGACACAAAAAAAAACTCGCCCAACTACACACACACACACACACACACTCTTTGACTTATACAGCAAAGTTTTACGAGCCAGAGACTTTTGCGCGCGTGCGGCAGCCTTTTCTCCGGCTCGTTCTTCTTCTTTTTACGCAGACTCACACACACACACACATACACAAGCAAAGAAGCAAAGCTGGCGCAAGGGAACGATTAAGGATCGCGAGGGATTCTATCGCTTTATTGCTCGTAGTGCAGGCCGCGCTTTAACGCGTACGCGCTCCACCGCGAATCGCTTCCTTTTTTCGCAATAATTTTTAATCGCTCCGATGCCTTCTCTCTCTCTCTCTCTATCTCTATCTCTCTATCTCTCTTCCTCTTTCCGTGGGATACTCAATCGGGGTTTTATTTCGCCGCGGGCTAATGCCTGAGCTATGATCCTCGCGCGGCGTTCCAGCGCTATCGCGAGACGATAAAAGTCCCGCGACCATTATAAGCAGGCTGCAGCTGATAAGTCTTTTGGAAAGTGTATTATAAAATGTATGAATTCTTGCGAGGTGCAGTATATATATATATATATGCATAACGGCAAGACAATTATGTTTAAACGAGCGCAAAAAGCTCGAGTGTCAATGGGTTTCCTCGGTTACGCGTGCATAAAAAAGAGGTCCCCGCCGCTTAATGTGCGACTTATGCGGGAAAAATTGCTGAGAGAGAGAGAGAGAGAAAGAGAGAAGACGTGTTTGGTTGGAGGAGAGCGACGATGGGGGAAACCAGACAATCAGCTTTTGCACCTTCTAGCTTTCTCCGCAGGAGAAAGAGACACCGCGTTGAGAGACCGGCTAAGGAGGTGTATCGCGAACGAAGACGCGCGCGTACCATATATATATAGCTGCGATCGTCCCGAGTGACTGCAATCGCTCGAACTTTTGTAGGATGCACTTTTTCGTACTGTTATCTTACCTCGAGGCTCTCTTGCGGTATCACGCGTCTTTCTTGTTTGGTGTACTTCGCTGCGCTTATCGCGGCTACTTTTACACTTTTATTTCGCGTTGACCTATACCATTTTCGTATTGGCAACTAACTATAATTATATTAACGGCTTTTTTCCTTTATGTAGAGGTATTTTTCAAGCGCCGAGATAAGCTGGCGAGTTGAACGATATCGATGATGGAAGCAATTAATAATGGAATCGATTCCTAATTGACTTGGTATACAAGTTGTACACGCGATTTTTGCTTATTCCATATAAGCCCGCACCGATACTTTTTCATTTGATTAAAAGCAACGAAGATTTTTAATTTCTACAACACGCAGAGTACGGGAAATCCTTAATGCGATATAAAACCAATCAATTTATTAAATAAATAATACAAGCGATTCTTCTGCGCTCAGAGGTCGGATGCGAAATAAACAATTTTTGTTAGCAAACGGAATAAATCGCATTAAGCAAATAGCGGTAACATTTCGTAATCTTCGCGCGGAACCGCATTATCATTATTCTCATCCACCCACGAGCATCCCGATCGGTGCGTCTCTCCTCTTTTCCCGCTTTATCTTCAGCTCTCGCGTTCCACCCAATCTTCGTCTCTCTTACCTTCGCAGCACAAACTCAATCTTCAAGGGCCATTCACTGCACAAGGCATATGTATAATACGCGCGTCGAGCTGTGCACGCGAGCTGGCTCCCTCCTATATATATGCGTGCACGACGAATTTAAATTAAAAGGTTCGTGCCTGCGGTGTCGTCCTCGCGTTCTCCTCGTCTTCCCTTTTCATACCCACTGGAGGAACCACTGCTACTACTGCTGCTGCTGTTGCGCTCTTTTGGTTTATCTTTTTCGAGCGACGATGACGACAACGGATTATAACTCGTTTGATCGGTTCTTGCTCAGCACGCGGCGCTTAACGGATTGTAGAGCCCAGCTCGATATGGGAGGCTTGAATTTTTCAGAAGCAGTAGTTTCTTCCCCGACACCCCGTTTCACTCTTTCATCGGTCTGCTTTATTGATTTGATATCTGTTGCACGGAATCGGAAGTCGATACCATTTTTCAGATACTACGAGCACATGTGATAATCTCTCGGTTTGACTGCAGCATGAATTATTTGATCTGTTCGGATTATTGTTGCTTGTGTAAAAAAATAAGGTTTGCGAGTTATTAAAATGTGAAAAGGAACGCACTTGTATATTTATAATATCAATGTTTTATGTCCAAACATACATATCTATTCTAAATGAAATACTTTCTGTACTTCTAAAATGCATTAATAGAAATTAATTGAGTAGAAAGGGTCATTAAATAGTAAGGCATTACCGATATAATATCGCGTAAAATACAATTCTTTATACTTTAACGCTAAAATCAAGGAATAATCAATAAAGAGAAAGAGTGTGTGCAGAGGTCATAATTTGAAGAGTGTCGACAGGTCCAGTCGCATCTGGCGAGCACATCGGCCGTGAAACGACAATCTCTGCAGCAGAAAATGCAGGATTAGGGGTAGGCGTCCCTTGGGGGTGGTATAAAAGAGGAGGCAAAACCATCCCTGTGTGTGTGTGTGCGTATGCGTCGGTGAAACCGAGCAATTAATCCGGTCGCTTGGACGGGGACGCGTGGCGAAAACGGAAGCGGCCGTTTCTTTTTCGTGTTTCCGGCGACCAATCTTCGTCCGCTCGTAAAATTCTCTCCCACCCCGTCACACCCCTTCCCACTATCAGCCCGGAAAACGGGCGTGGCCGATTCGTTTCGAACCGTTCGAAAGCTTCTCTCTCTCTCTGTTTCTGTGTGTATGTGTTCTCGGTGCAGAGTACCCGGTGAGAGAGGTCGAATTTATCGGTGCCACTTCTTTACCCGAGGACGATTTCTCGCCTGCCTCTAATCGCTCACGCGCAATTCGCCAGCTCGGCCCGAATTCGATTGTTTTTCGTGCGCGCTCGCTCGCCAGCGAATTATGTTCGCTTCGTCGGCCGGATATTTTATGGCCGGTCACACGCGCGCGTGCGCTCGTCGAGTGGACGCTTTTACGACCCTGAAACGTCTTTTTATGCCCTTTCCGAGCGCTACTTCCGCCTGGCATTTTCGCGTGATAGAAATTCTTTCATATCCTTATATTACTCTATTATCGGCGTCCGACTTGTTGGCCTTATGTCTTCGAATTTCACTTATATCCCTCTTCCTTTATGTGCACTTAGATGGGAAATTATGGAAAAGCCATTGGCCCCTTGTACTCCTCCTCCCTCCTCTGATAATCTTGTATAGATATCGCATAACTATTTCATTCTTATAGAAACACATCGCTATCCTCGAACGAAAATAATTCTCGCACTCCGAATCTATTATCTTAATTGCGAGCCGCAACAAGGAGGGAGGTAAAAAAAGAACCTCTTAAGAAATTGCTTCATTAAGATAAAGTGTGTACACGAAACCGGGTGGGAGAGGGCCTGTGATACTCTCAAGTGAGCTTACGGAGCTTATCATTTTTCGGACTTTCCTCGCGCGGGATAACAATTATCTTGGGCTGAACTTAAAAGGGTGCGTGTAGGGATAGGAGTCGGACTACAGGAGGGAAAGATATTTCATATAAAGCAAGAAAAACGGAACGAGGCGAGTTTTGCGGATGGGGAAAATACGCGCGGATAGCGGACTGCGGGGTGGGAAAGGAGACGGAGAATAAACCCGTGAAAACTTTAGAATGCGCATCAGCGAGGAAGTTTTTCAGCGACCTTGTGCCCGCGGCTTTCTCTCTCTCTCTCTCTCTCTCTCTCTCTCTCTCTCTCTCTCTCTCTCGCTCACAGCGGCGTTATATGCAGCGAACGTGCCGCGAGCGACCGGATCCCGAGGCTGTTTCTTCTCTCCCTCCCTCTCTCACTCACTCACTCGCGTTACGCCCGCGCAAGAAAAATAAGACGACGAGCAGAAACCCGAATAAAACTCGTACAAGTCCATAAATATTGCAGAAATGTAGAGAACTGCTTCTGCCGCTACCGCCGCTTCTTCTTCTGCTTCTTCTTTTTCTTCTACTCCTTCTTCTTCTTTCCGACCTATACACCCACCCTTCGCGGATTCTCAACCCTTCCTTTTCTTACTTCCGACGTGTACTCAAATATCTCTTTCTCTCTCTCTTTCTCGGCTCTCGCTCGAGCTGATTTTCTGCGGTCATGGCTTTTACGTGTTCCTTCCTCCGCGTGCCTTCTCTATATACATGTATATATCGCTCTTCTTCCCTGCTGCTGCTTCTTCTTCTTATTTCTCTCCTCTTATTTTTACGCAAAAATTCCTCCAAGGATCGTTACGCAAGCGTCATCGCTAACACGTGACGCGCGTCTGCGGCATTATGTAAGCAGGTATATGGTATATCGCGCGCAAATTCCTTTACTGTTACCGAACTATACGCCATTCTTTTTATCCGCGATTCTTCTGCTGCTGATAGATCCATATATATTATAGGAATTCTTGTTTACGCTCCGTGGCTTCGTTCGACGTTATGAGCGGTTTACTTATCGCTCAACATTTTTTATACCGATTTTGTTCTTATTATAATAGGTATTGAATTCAATCAATCATCGATAAACTTTTTACTGCGTCGAAAGACCACAATGTTATTCCTTATAACGTGCTTCATAACTATAACAGCGTTATACTGCATAACTATCGAAACAATTTTTTCTCCTCGGGATGTAATGAACATTGTTCGTTTCATGTTTCATAAATATGCGGAAGTTTGCGCATCGCTGCGTAGCTCGTTCTTTTTTCTTGTTATTTTAGTTTGATCGTCGACAGAGGGAAAGGGAGAGAGAGTATGTGAGAGAGAGAGAGCGAGAGAGAGAGGAAGAGAGAGGAAGAAAGAGGAAAAAAGAGATAAAAGAAGTCGAGCATTTTCGGCGTTCTTGGCGTAATTTCGCGATGTTCCGAGGCACACGGATTAAAGCTTGGTTACTCCCCGACGTCAACTCAGTCGTTAAATCGTTTTATTGGACCGAGGGGTAAGCTTTTTCAATTTAGTCGGCCTGTCGTCGCGGCAACTTGCGACTCAGTAACCGTTAAATATTAATTCAAATTTGTGGCCGTCGAAAAATGTAATTATCCTCGTAAATTACTTTATCCGCGAACGTCCGTCTACATTATTCCCCATACTGTTTTTACACTCTTCAGACACATTTATACATACAGTTAGTATGAAATTCATGAGAATGGTGAATGCAGACTGATTGCGCGCTCTTTTTCTCATCTCGACAGATCAAGTTTGGATATTTTTAATTCAAGACGTAGCTTTGCAAATTGATTTCGAACTTTTTTTATATTACTTATAAATGTTTATTACTTGCGAGAGTTTGAAAAATGTTTCGTATACCACTGACAAGCTAACGAAATAGAGAATAGAAGCCGGAGATACTTTCAACCACTAGCAAATAAATGAATTGTCGCAAAACTGATCGAGAAAAGGAAAATAAACAATGAAGCGAAAATTTGTTATTATTTGCCGTTCTCCCCTCATCCACTACTTTCCTCTCTCTTTCTCTCTTTCTTTTTCCGCTGAAGCGCAGAATGCGAGCTGTGCTCTACGAACTGCTGATTATCGCAAGGATTAGACAGAGAGAGAGAGAGTCCGTGACCATCTTCGACGCTGGGATCGAGCTGTGCGATAGCGCTAATGAGATTTCCTAATTTGACTCGGTTTATCGTGGCCGGCAATTGCGCGCCCGCGCGATATTAGCGCTAGACAGGGAAAAAGAAGAAGAAAAAGAAAAAGAAGAAGAAAAAGAAAAAGAAGCTGAGAGAAAAGATGATACAGAATGGGATGAAGAGAAGAAGAGAGTGTGAGAAATTAAGAGGGAACGCCGGCCGCGCGCGCATTAATTAGGATTTTTTACGGTCCATCGGGTATTTAGGAGGCATTAACGAGAACCTCCCGCTAATGCATATCTTATAATAAATATACGCGCTCAAGAGACTAGCGAGCAAATCTTTTTTTTTTGCTGCCCCTCTTTGCGTGCCTATAAAAAGCTGCGCGCGTGTTTTGGGAAATTAAAATATCACTAAAAGTACTGCGCGGCCTTTTGTGAAATTTCGCCGCGTTCCTTGCACTCATGCCCATAGCTCAATATTCTAAACGATCTCGCCCATAGATTTTATTGTTATTGGCGATGCATGGCATGCGAGGCCTTTATGGGATATGTTTCTATCGGTATATCGCCGTGGGGGTTAAAATAGGTATAGTACGAAATCACCAACGCGTCCGTAGATGCGAGTATATATATAGCCATTATATATATAGGGTGAGTTTTATCTTATTCATGCCTTTCGGTCGGAGAAAAGAAAATCTCGCGATCCCTGAGGTCTGACTTACAAGAGTCCGCGCTTCGCCGAGGGGGAAATTTAATAATGGAAAAGTCGAGTGGCTTTTCGAGTGCCCCTCCCAACCTCACCCACCGTCGTCGTGTAGCCGCGGCTCATTCGTGCAGGACTCGTGGAAAGTCCTCGAACTTTGTTTCGCGGGTATATAAGCGAATGAATTTAAACGGATTTCGTTTACCACCCCCGCGAGCCCATAGCTCTCTCTCTCTCTCTCTCTCTTTCTTCTCCCTTAAACACCTCCTCGAACTCGATGCCTAGTCACCCGGAGACGGGGCCTGTGGTCATAGTACTCTATAGACTTACACTCGCACAGGGGACAAGCAGATAAGTTTTCTTTATGTTAATTTATTTTGTTTTGTCCCTTATACATCGTTTCCAAATTGTGTGAGTGTATTTATTGGCGTGAATGGGTGAATGTGTGCAATGAGTGAATGTTTAAATTTTAAAATACAATTTTAGAATGACTGATAGATATAGACCGCTTGATTTACCTTGTTTGTTTGTATTTTAAGATAAGACGCTCTGTGATATTACTTGTTAGATATTTTTAAGACTGACTTTTTATTGACTGATTTTGTATAAGACTTTGATTTTGTATAAAAATTTTTAACTTATGCTGTGATATCATGGATAGTAACTAAGTGCAATATTTATATAGACTAGCGAAAAAATGGAGACTGTCTTTTAT
>UELV01063711.1:1319-14258 GCA_900490015.1 Megastigmus stigmatizans
GGGGGGGGGGTTAGGGGTGAGTTTCGCGCTGAAATTCTACGCCGGTTCAAGACACTTGAATTCGCTAACAAGAAATTAAAAGGCTGCCGACTGCTATTTGCATTTCTACCGCCAGGAGTTTCCAAAACGAAAAATAGGTAGAACAAAGCGATTAAGCCGACGTAAAAGCCATAGGGGAAAAATAATGTGTAGAAAATGTAGATGAAAATTGCAGGGTTGAAACATTATACGCGATGATATCGTTTTGAAATTGATCCATTAACCTTCGCTAGCTATTTTAATTTTGATTTTTCCCAATTACAAGGTGAAAATAAATTTCTAATGCAATTACATCGTTAACCTCCATTTCAACCTTATATGACCGACGAATAAGTGAAAAATTTTAAAGGGAAAGAAACAAAAATGGTGTTTTGAGCAAGCAGAGCAGCTAATATACTTTTATTCGAACATATTATACAATCTTTAATTAATCTCAACTATTTAGAGCTCATTAATATAATACAAATAACTTTTGCTCAAAACATTATTTAGAAATACGTTGTTTTGTTGGCTATTCTTATTATTTACCTCAATAAAAGAATGTCAAATAGATTTTTGGATAAATAATTTTGGGAAAATACAATGTACGGATCACTGAACGTATTGCTGAATATATAAATATATTAAAGATATGATTGGCACGTGCCTTCATTCTGAACTGAACGCTAAATCTATTTGAACTGGATATTTCTCTAACAATAGCAGCTTTAATGACAATAACACAATCCTATTTTCATTAATATTCATAAATCATGTTTAATTATAGGTACGCATTGTTCAAATTCACTGGCTATTATTTAAAAAAACGAGAACCGTAGTTCGACTTTTTACATTTTCCGCAAATAAACTATCATCGATTCTTTTTTCTATAAGAAACATTTTGAAAATAACAAAATTTAAAATAAAAACGGACTTTCTATTACACAATCTTTCTATTATATTGAATTATTATATTCAATATTAATCAGTGCACTAATTATTTAATTCGTTGAGCTTTGTTTTCATTGCCCTATAAATTTCTTTATCAATTAAATACACGTCTGAAATTGTGATTTATGCATACATTTACACTGCATGCAGAGAAATTTATTGTGAATTATTTATTACATAATAAATATTTTATCTTTAAACGGTAACTGTCAGATTCGTATATCACGTCGCACACCTGGTGATACTAGCTTTCAGTGTTTGTATTTCATTTTGATTCATATCAACATTATTCAGTTTAAGTAATATTGATTTTAAATTACCGATCAAGTCTCGTATCCGAGAAATTTGAGAACAACATACCGCTACCTTTATATCGATGGCTGGAACGAAAAACGTTGTATTTCGACTGCACGCGTCTAGAAAGGTTCTATTTTGTTTATACACTGGAAATGGTGCTATATCGTTTGCAAGCTGAAAAAGATCTATTTCGTTTGCTTCTACAGAAAAGGTTTTATCTCGTGCCCGCGAAGGTTTGATTTTGTAAAATGATTTTACACCAAAAGGTGACGATGCGGTTAAAAGAATGTAGTGCTAACAATAGAATCTCCTCCAAGCACAACCGAAACAGAACGTCCTTTGTCCCAACTGTCGACATATGCATGCAGGAGGAGTCGAACGCATAGTTGAAGCAAGCACAACACATTTGACATTTCGCTTGAATTTATACAGCTTATTTGCCCCTTGCTACTCCTGGTTTTTGTGGCCAAATCGTGAACTTTGTCATTGTAAAAATACACTGACTCTTATGGGCAGAAATTGAAAAGAATTTTCTGTAAAATGATAATGAATTGGTAAATCTACAATTTCTTTTTTAGGATTGAAATAAATATTAGGATTGATGATAATATTTTGAGTAAGCATTAATAAGTTGTTTTCAAATATCACCCATAAGAATCAATTTGTATTTTTGCAATGGTAAAGTTCACGAGATATCCGCAGAAATGGCGAATCAACGCCTAGCGCATGTAGGGAATAGTTTCATCCCGTTCATCACAACACTAACCTTCAAAAATGTGTCTTGGCTCGTCAATCCCCTTCGAGCGCTTACCCATTTCCGTATTATTAGCGAATGGAAGTAAAGACTTAGTCGAGGCTCTTCAGACTCACTAACGCCTGGCAACACTTCCGCTCGGAGCGGCAGCGGCGGCAACGCGCGCGAAGCTCCTCAAATTATTATCATTATCTTTGCGCGTACCTTCGGGCCTTCGTGTGTTCGCAGTTATTCCCAACACCCACACACACACACATATATACCGCGATACATGAGCTACCAAGCCGAGAGTCTAAAATTGTGGATGGCGCATTCAAGGTACCTTGCGTCTGTTCGCGGAATTCTGAGTATTTTGCGCTTCTCTCTAGCTGAACTAACGATTTTCCGCACAAAGCTAATAGTTTGCGCAAGGAAAGGGGATTTTCCCTAACCATACTGAATGGATCCTTCGAAATACATACTTACAGATTCGCGGAGCTGCAAAATGTGTATATGCATTGAGAGCCTAGGCCACTACTATTCAGTCAGCGCAAATTTGTCCTTAACAATTGTGTGCTTTTTAACTTTTCTAAATTTTTTCTTATCTGTAAAAATTATATTTTAAGGAGAGCTATAGTCGGGAAAATTCCTGCCTTACCGGTCATTGCAATTAACAAAATATATAAAGCAAATAGCTTAAAGGTAGAAATTAATTTTTAGAAAAAGACTCAGTCATCACCTCGGTTAAGATTCAAACATTAGATGATCTCAGTTTCATGAAATTCCATTCACAATTCACAGAGATTTTTGCCCTCGAAATTTTCATGATCGTAATTCACATTGATTTTTATCTTCGAAATTTCTAACGACCAAAATCTCTGTGAATTGTGGATTAAATTTCATGAAAGTGGAACCACGTAATGCTGCGTCCATAGCACATGTTCTTAAAAGCCACCGTTACTAAATCATTTTATAGTTCGATATTTTTCTACAAACAAGTGCAATAAAAAAAAATTGGTAATTCAAAAGTAACAGACATCTTATAAAACAGAAAAAGAAATAGATAATGTGAACATTTTTATACAAATAGTTCGCTAATACAAAAACGAGAAAAACAGGAAAACACCCGTAAGTTCAATAAACTAATACACGCATACTTTGCGGATTCCGAGAACTCACGAGCAGTTTTCGACTGAAAGAGATCGAGAAGAGGAGGCGGGACGAGAAAAGGGGGGAGGATGAGAGCGAGGAAGAGCGAGAGAGCAAGAAAGAGAGAGTCAGAGAAAACGTAGCAAAGATGAAGGTAAACGTTCAAGAGCTTGGCTCTTTAATCCGGTTTGCTGATCCTGGATTTTCTCGAGTATGTGCGAGCCGCAAATAGTCTCGCAATGATTCGACTGCGACAGTGGGAATGAGAATGCGCGAGTTCGATAGAAAAAAAAAGAAGAAAAAAATAAAGGAGAAATCACTTTGCTTGGATGCACAGACTCGCCAGCTAAGATTTCATTTGAAATTCAAATGGCGTGCTTCGTTAACTCGAACCGATTGGACCAGACGATAAAAGAGACTTTTCAAAAGAAACCCCTAAAAGTATAAGTTTTGCGGTTGCATCGCTGTAAACAGACAAGTTGAGTATAGCTTTGTTAACTTAAGAAAAACCGGCATCGAGATTATAACGATGAACTAACAATCGCTGGTACTGTATACACGGCTAATTCCGACCTCATCCCAATTTCTCGATAACGCAATTAAGATTCTTTTTCGTATTCAATGACAATTAGGTATTTTTTCTCACACTCAAGCTTACCTTTACGAGAAGAAAAGCAGTCGCGAAATATGCGAAAATGACGACGGTCATGAAAAGGCTGATTATTCCTTTGGTCCAAGCTTCCGAGAAACCAGCTCTCATACCCTCCATCACGAAATACTGCGATCCTGTAACACAATCAGTGTCCTTTAAAGATTACACAAGAATGAAGATACACAATCTCTGTCCAACCTCCTTCTCGAAATTTAAGAAAACGCTATAATATTATTAAAAATAAAAATAGAAACTTTTATCCACAAGCAAAGTAATTTAATTATCAGAATAACCAGTACTTCTATAACCTAGCAAACAGACGCTAGTTAATCCAGCCGTAAAAAGGGTGAGTAGCATAAAGATGAAGGAATCCGTTCTTATATTTCGGCGATTTTGTGGATGATTGATCCAGATTCTGAGCGATTGGAGGCTGAAATAGAAAAGCAGGAAAAACGAGTTAAAGGGTGTCGAGGACTTCTATTATAGTCGTGATTATTGATACGTGAGAAAATTTGCCGGCTCGAAACTCGGCAATTATATTGTAAGTTGAACTAACCATTTATAACGACGCGTCTCGAGTGCGCTGTAACGAAAGTGGCAGAGCTCGCAGTAGTTACGGCAGGATTGATTCAGCCATCGCTCCAGGCAAGAGAGGTGCACGTAAGCCAGGGAACCCTTGCATCTTGAAATAAAAAGAAATTTGCTTTTGAATCGTATCGGCAAGTGCGCCCGAGACAAGGCAATAAATAAAATCAGGGCTTGGGTATTATACATAATTTTCACAATTGAACTGATGAATCGATGAAAAATAAATAAACCCAAGCGTTGTTAAATATCCTAGCCACAAGTGTCAAGTATAATGAATGATTAAATTACTTGAAATCGATATAATATATAAAACTAAGTAGGAAAAAGAAAATAAGAGTTACAATAATAATAATACTATTTCTATACAATATGTTACATTATCATTTGCCTTATTCATTACAGCGATTGATAAAATTAGAAGTAAAAATATACGAATATTAAAATCTATATTAAAGATTACACTGTAACGATATTCCCAACGATGCTCGTTAATATTTATAACAAAGTAGTATTGTTTGTTGATTTTTTTATACAAAGAAAGTAAAGTATTCCTAACTGACGGTGCAAATAAGATAAGTGAATGAGTTCTGCGCATAGTCGGACATACGCCCAAGAAACTACTTATCAAATCAACTGTTTGATCTCAGCTCAGATTCAATTTCGCATTGAGCCTACATCTTGGACTTGCGCATTTTTCACTGGAAAGAAAGTAGCGAAACGAATCTACTCGTATACGAACTCTTTAAATCCACAGGATGTGTATACACGAGACCGAGCCATTTTCAGATTAAATTTTCTGTATTTGGCGTATTTAAAGTTCGAGATTGAACACGCCCAGTAGTCGTATAATCGTCCTGCTTTCTGTAACTAAAACATTTAAACCGACTCGTTTCGCAGAAAAGGAATACGAAGTAGCGAAGCGGGGTGGAGGGGGGGGGTCATAGTGAGCTCTCAAATATAAGGATTTTCCAAGAAGCTGGTACACCATACTTGAAGGGACGGAACCGCATGCTTGTACCCAAGAGCTTCGCTCTGCAATCTTCCTGCCGGTAAATAATTAATAAAACGCTCATGCCTCTATTACGCAAGCATTAAATCCCATCTGGGATGCGAAGGCGGAAAGCATGCGGAAACTACCGTCTTGCTGAGTGCGTCCTGGAAAACGAGATTTTCTTCTCTCTCTCCTCTCGCGTTCTCTCGTTGTAAGGAAACCTAAGCGACAGCGTCATCTTTCGCTTCCTATAGGTTATGCATGTGTCACGACAAACAACGTTCACCTCAAAGGAAATGAGAACTTTCGCGGAGACGAGAAAAGATTCGCGAAAACGTAGCCAGCCTCTGAGTCAGGCAGAGAGAGAGAGAGAGAGAGATATAGTAGATATATATATATGTATAGATGTTTCCTCTACAGTAATACAGAGAAGGCAAAGGGAACAGAAGAAGGGAAAAAGTACGGGAGACATTCAAGGAGACATAAGTAAGTGGCTCGCAGTTTAAGAGACTGAATTAAGAAGAAAAGAAAAGGGAGAAAAAGGCGAGAGTAGAATGCGGCTATATACGTCGCTGCGCAAGCCAAGGTAAATTGAAGGAAAATAATAGACAGAGCCACTTGACGAGGAAAGAGTGAGTAAAAATGAGCTGAAGGGAAAAAAGGCGGAACAGTGAATAAAATCAAGTGCCGAATAACACAGAAGCTCAGCGGTAAACACACAAGATAAAGTTTCGAAAACTATTTAGCGAGAGATAAAGCATACAAAATTAATTCTTATATTGTATTTCCAAAGTTAAAAGGTATCGAGTTGCGCAACATTTTTTGGAAATTCATTTTATGCCTTTAATCATTGCAAAAAGCTGAGCAATATATGAGGCTTGGAAATGAGGCACGAATCCAATGAATTCTGATAACTTTATTTCTGTATTTTATTACACGTATATATATAGAGTAGAGTGTATTACTTTGAAGTTGATTCTATTACTTTGTTAGTTTACCGTGCTAAATAGTTCCTGTGCAAGTCAATTAATACCCTTTGAGCCCAATGCATTTGTTTGAAATTCATTGAAAATGCGACGAGACTGATATGCGAGAAACGGCATTCAGATTAACGTTTTAGACAGCTTCGATGTTGTTGAAAAATAATAGCCATTTAATGGCGCAACGTTGCTCGCGCACTACACTCCAAGCTATTTATTTTGCGCCATATCTAAATCAGCTGTAAACGGAATGTTAAATCATTCTTTCGGTCTTTGTCGCATTTTGTCCTGGTCGGCTGGAATGACGAATTTCCAAATGAGCGTACTCTAAAATTCACGCTCATGGCGCTTTTGTAGAAAATTCCCCACGCGCACACGTGGTGCATGTGTCGCGTGTAACGCTCCAGGTCCGCGTGCACAATTCGCCGTTGCTGCGAAATTTACTAAAACTTTCCAAATGCTAACGAGCAATGCGTGCATTCATAACCGGCAATTTCTGGAGTCTTTGCGCTTATTGTTTTTTTATTACTACGCAGAGAGGATGTGAGAGGGAGAGAGAGAGAGAGAGAGAGTGAGAGAAAGAGAGAGAAAAGGCTGGATTAACCACCTTTTGCCAACTCGAGTCACAGCGGGAATTTTTCCTTGTGCACGCTAATTAAGTTAGGGCCAGGGTTTTTCGACTGCAGTATCATTAGGAAATTCTGCAGAAATCTAAAGGATGTTTTTGTGTGAGTTACAAGCTTGGTATCTGCGAATGAATTTTTCCTTAATTACTTTTCCGAAATATTCATTCATAATTAAATCGTCAATGTACATAGGATTTCTATTTAAAATTTTGTTATTTCTATTTTGCTTGATATATCTCGTATTGGAATACATTGCAAGGTGAACTTTTCAAGATAACAATATTAGTCTAGTTACGGAGTCAAAATTTAAATTTAAATTTAATTAAAGATCTTATTCTGTAATAAAATTCCTTTGAGAAGAATGAAAAAATGTTTCGTCGGCAATACGTTGAAGATGACCTAATTTTTATATTATTATTCAATGAGATTACGCAACGTTGATAAATCTATATGAACTCGTGAATCGTCTATACTGGTATATATCTCCAACTTTTCCTCCCAAATCTCGCATCGCTAATACCCTACAAGTGGATTATATCGACACCTAAACCGCGTATACTAATCCAGTGTATAACATATCATCCGATTGTCTACATAGCTGGGAAAACCCACGGGGGCGATCAGCAATCGCGCGGCAGCATCAGCTAATCCATCACCTTTTCCGCAATCGACTGCACAATCAAAGCGAAGCGCACAAATCCAATCGGCGAGTGTGTCAAACAATCGTTCTTAAGCTGTCTCTACCCGGTCATAAACCGATCCCTAGCCTCGTCAACAACAGCCGCACCAGAGCCTCCCAAACCTCTCGTTCGATCGATTTCTCTCTTACACACACACGCGCATACACACAGACGCTCACGCTTTGGCGTTGAAGCTCATAAACGTAAGTTCATCAAGGGTACACACACACATATATATATTAGGTATAGGTATAGGTATGTGGATGTGTGGGTGTGTGTGTGTGGTGGGCTAAGCTGGTGGAACGTACCTGCAGGGCGAGATGAGGGCTTCCTTGCGCGAGGAGTCGGTGTGACAGATGCGACAGAGACTACGCGAGCCAACGGCCGGAAGCGTCTGTTGACGCTGGTGTCTCTGTTGATGTTGTTGCTGATCGGGTTTGAGGTCGTTGGACGGCGCCTCGAGCTCCTGCTGCCCCTGTTCCAGTAGCTGCTGCTGCTTCTGCTTCTCTTCCTCATTCTCTTGCCGGTGATGTTGCTGCTGCTGCTGTTCCCCCGTTAGCGGCAAAGGAACGAGCGCCGCCGACTGTCGCTCCTCGATCGGAATGACTGTATATGAAAGCAACACAGAGAGAGAGAGAGAGAGAGAGAGAGAGAGAACCTCGGCTATATGCATACTTGCCAGGCACATATGTGTTTACGTGCAAAGGAGGGGGGGCTTCTGCTGTATAACTACTACTACCACTGCCCCGTTATACGAGTACATTTTCTGCCCGGTCGAGCGTTTATTATGCATATATAGGGTTTAGAGGCACGTGGCTTTCATCGTCTGGGTGGATTCCTGCGTGCGAGCTATTTACCGCAGAATTATGATGCATTCTGGTTTATATGCCCGCAGGCCGGTATAGGCTGCGCTGGAGAGCAAAAAACTCGACCGACACCCGAGTATCGTTCACTACACGGTCCACACTTTCTTTGCTCGCTTTTCGAGACACGCGTGGATGTTTATTGCGCGGACTTAAGATAGCGCGGTTCGAGTGCTAGTGCAAGCGCGAGCGGAAATACTTTCTGGATTAAAAGTATTTAAATTGAAGCCGAATCGACTTTTCTTCCTTTTCTTTTAGTGGCGCGAGTCGGGAACTCGAACTAGTGCGTGATTTAGTTAAAACTGCATTCTCGATACAGGAATTTCCTAAATGTAAACTTGTTAATTCGAAGAATGCATATTAAGCTTTGATTTTCATTTCGACGAATTCCAGTATCAATTAATTAACATATAATATTTAAGTCAAATATATAACGAAACCAATTACTTTGCTAGAAATTCAAATTAAAAATTAACAAATTAACGATCTCGTTTAAACCCGTAAACAAAATTAGTCTTATTGGTACTGTTTATTGCGAAAACAAAAGAGGAAAGAAACCTGTCGAATCGCTCTCGACAATCCTCGAATTCTATAGACAACGGTAATTTAGTCAACAAAGCTCGCAAAAACTCAACTACTCCGCAAGGAAAGATTTGATCCACGAGTTAAATCCCTTCTTTCCGGAGCGTTGTAAAACTATTCGGCTCGACCAAGCTTTCACCTACAGAAGCTGACTCACGGAAACTGCACACCGCCTTCATATATATATATGTGTGTGTGCTTAAGTATTCGGCTGTTTCGTGTTTGTAAGAGGGACATGTGGGTTTACACGCGGCCCTGGCAAAGCGAGCCAACAAACACACACACACACACACACACACACACACACACACGCAGAGGGAGAGCCTCGGCGCCCCGTAATTCTCTCTAGATCCTCGCGTTCTGTCTCTCTCACTCTCTCTCCCTGCGCTTTCACTCTCGCTGAGCTCTATATCGCCGTCAGTCCGACGCGGCGCGACCGACCGACTTCACGGATCGACGATTTCCGCTAAAGAGTCAGCCGTACGAGAAATGCGCGCCCTTTGCACTTATGCTTATTGCTGCTAGCTGGATTAACTATCCTTCCGTCTCTCTCTCTCTCTCTCTCTCTCTCTCTCTCTCTCTCTCTATCTCTCTCTCATCCTGCTTTCCCTCATCCGCTCTCCCTCTTCCAAATCTAATGAACACTATACAAGCTGCGAGCGATGCAGCGAGGCTCAAGCGAGCGCGAAGCCTACAATATTGGCTTAAATGCTCACTCCACGGCCGATGTATGAAGATGAGGCTTTTTCTGCGCTTATTTTATTTCCGTTTTCGATATTTATTGCTTTATCCGTGCTCTTTCTTTACTATTTTGGACAGGGATTTGAACACTTTCGAGTTGGATCAATCTCGAAATATTCCGTACTTTGGTCAACGCAATTTTATGTATATAGTTACCGGCTATGTCGCGAATAATTTTGTTTAAACAAAGGAATGCGAGATTCGGCTGTTGCAACACATTTGCTATGGAACTTTCTTTTTGCCAATATGAACGATATTGAAAGTTTGCACGAGTTGAGCAAAAGGATCTATTAAAAATTTTTGGTTGAAAACGATTCTATCTTGCTCGAATATGTTTGAGTGTGAAATCATATCCGAGGAAAAATTTATATCAAAATCTTGATATCAGTATACACTATACTTAAGTTAAAAAAGAAACCAAAAAGATCTTTGATATATCCTTGCGAGGAAGTATTGATTTTCGCAACCAAAAAAATGCGCTCGTGAGATAGAATCTTTTCCAAACTGAAATTTCTATATAGAACCATATTGATTAGAAAACTTGAAATTAAATTTTTTTCCACCGATCCGTCGATATATTGTAATGTATTAGAAATCGATTGTTGTGAGCTACAGCAAAGATATTAAACATTATTGCACAAGAAATACGTCATACTAATAATAAATTACTAATATATCATAAATTAATTGTAAATTACCTGCAAGATATCTCTTTATAAAATGAGAAAGTTCCTATATTAGTTGTTCTATTTATTTGCTTTTGAAATAGAATTGAAAAATTTAATATCGATCTCAAAGCTTCTTACAAAAAAGGTAGTCAATCTTTACTTCATCAAAGAGTTTAACAGAGTTTGAAAATATTTCTTCCAATTTTCTAAGAAATTATTTTTCCAATATATTATGTATATATAAAGTTTAAAATTTGGTCGAAAATAGTTCACGTTATAATTGATAATTCTGCGGCTATAATGGTTTATTATTTTAATAACAAAATACTCAATGGAGCTTTAATCGATATACTGACTATTATTATTGTACTGTCAAGATTACATAAATAAACAGAAAATATTTATTTCAATGGTTGTACAAATTTAATCACGAATAATTCTCTGAATGTTACAAGGTCCGAATTGAAAGCGCGTACTCGTTATATCAAAGTGATCGGAGTAAGTTTATCGTTAAATCTAATTAATCGGATGAACAGTAGTCGTCACTGATTAACGTTCAACATTACTGAATGAAATTTTCCGTGAATTCAAATAAACTGTATATACTGTTGTAAGTACTTTCAGAGGAGGTCACCGGATATCTGAATAATTTTACAAGTAAACCTACAAATCAATTATACTTCATCAAACAAATATACTTCATTTATCTAAATATTTTTTTAATATTTTTAATTGTTACGTAGATTTAGATGTAAAGTACACAAACAGCAAAGCTTGCGAAATACTTTTGTATTGATAATTAATTTAAATTGATATTATAAATTGAACTATAAATTTCAGTAAAATCGATTTATAATGTAAATGGTATAGACCTTATACCATTATTCCAGGACTGAAAAAAAAACATAAAAGTGAATGCCTTATTTAACGGAAAAGTTGATAAATTATAATAAAAGAACGATTAAAATCCACACTTGACAATACTCGATATCGTCAATTGCTATATATCACAGTGTTGCAAGTATAATAAGTTTACACCAATGATAAATATTGTTCGAAATTTGAATTTTTAAATAAAATATAAATGTTACATTCTAAATAAAATATTATTGACATGTTCGGTAATTTCTTAAAAAATACTGGTCTAGCAGTATAACGTTTGTAAACTACCCATTCATAATTGTCATAAATTTTATATAAAACTATGATGACATATTTACGGTTATATTCTCATAAAGCTTGTGCATATTAAATTTTATTCTCGTGTAATTTCAAATGAATTCATAAGATAGTAATAAATTATATCAACTATTAAAAAATGCCCAGTTTGAAGAAAATAATTTTATTTCTTGATTTCAAAAATATTTTCTAGCTGTCTACATATGTACGTTAATTAGTAACAGCTAAGAAAGTATATCATTTGGAAAAAGTTAACAAATGTTTTCATCGGCAATACACGAGTAGACTTTGAAAATTTACGAGCACGACATGAAGAAAGAAGTTTTTTGCTGGAGGATTATGAAATACCCTATACAGGGATATCATCAAATATTGAGCACGCAGTTAGTATAAGGAGAAAGGCTCACGGTATATATATACATATATATGCATAAAATACTTTTCCGCGCTTTCTCATGAACTTGGAAGCATTTTCCCTGCCTATTTTCATCCTTGAGGTTACGTCTAAATCTTTTTCCAAAATTCATATTATGTCATGCTTCAAAGCATCGCATGTGTACCGTAAAATCCAATTTTAAAGTATACGCGTTCTAGTTGCTATATATTAACATTCTTTTAAGCACGAAAAATACCGAATTACATGTACGCCACTTTTATGTATATAATTACTCCGTCGTTTAAAAATCCCAAATTGAAGTAAAGACGAAATTTTCAAATGTCCATTGAGTGACTCCTCTTCCAAACAAGAGGCAGAAAAAAGTATAATTCAGTTCAGCGAAGAACGAATAAATATCAACGAGATTAGCTAATAAAAATAGTGAAAAATAGAAAGTTACGCGAAATTCCAATAATCATGATCGCATAGCCTACACACTAAATATCTTAGAGTGGAAAACCACTCTTTTAGAGTGAAAATCCACTCTTAGCTTTAGTGAATGTACTTAACTCAATTTAGCGTTATTTATTCACTCTAAAACTAGAGTTTTTGTATCAGCAGAAAAAATCACTCCATATAAGAGTTGATTGTACTCTATTAAAAAGTGAAATAAGAAAAATTTCGAGGTTAGAATATCTTTACATTACAAATCTAAGAATATATACAGATTTTCTTTTTACTATAATAATATTCATATTGAAAAACTGCTTCTATTTAATAAATATATTAATAATGAGATACTTACTGCTGGCAAATTGACAATTTTTTCCATTATTTGACACGTGTATTGTTCGTACCTATACGC
>UELV01063763.1:0-11266 GCA_900490015.1 Megastigmus stigmatizans
TATATATATACACACACATAGGTGCGCGCAAGTAAGCGGAATTCAGGAGTACAGAAATACTGACTTAGTTTCGTTGAACTACGATTGAAAGGAAGATAGAGAAAGAGAGTGAATATTTGTATAACTACACGGTTTTTCCTTATTCCTTTGGTATAGGTATCTTCACTTTTCGGATGGGATTATTATTCGGAGCTGGGATTGCTTATATCAACAAGAATAGTTCAAAATACGGAACTTCTTTTTTTTTTATTATTTATGAATTGCTCTGTGGATAAAATTGAATTTATTTTAACGCAAAAAATTGTTTACTAGCACTTGGATGCAATATTAAAATCGAGCGTATACTTTCATATCGAAGCAAACATTAATTACACGTCAACTTTTTGAAATTCAAGATCTCGCTAAAATATATATATTTTAACAATACACAGAATCCAATTATTTCATAAAATTCCGAATACTCTTTGACATGCGCAGTAACACTGATAGATTTCAATTTTTTTGCCAATCCATACTAAATTGATACAAAATTCACAGAAAAAAGGGACGAGGGCTAGAATATTGAGCTCTCTGCAGTGGATAATCGGTTTAATAAACCGCGAATAATTAAAGACTAGAGAATAAAAAGTCGCTTATAGAGGAAAAGTATGGCAATTTTATAATATACTCGCGCGACCTGCTGTCGATAGTCGGCCAAGAATAAAAGGCCTCTTCCCCATACATAATTTTACCGCGAGGCATTAATTAGAATCTAATGAACCAATTATATTAGATTCCGCCGCTCCGATTACTCACGTGCATGAGCAAGTGCTCTTAGCCTACACAGCGCGCTTAGAAAAGTTTCTTGGCTAAGTCCTCTATTTCATTTTTCTTGGTTGCATAATTTCCCCCGCCGCCGCTCCGACCTATAAAGCTTGATAATAGATTAGACTCTTGAGTGTTTTCACCTCCTTTGTTGCTTGAATCGCTATACTTACTATATAGGATGAAACGTTAAAAAAAAAGTGTCAATAGTACTGCTGCTACACGGAAAAAAGACTGGGGGAGCAGTTGTCTCAACTGGTGTTGCTGTTAATCAATGCGTACGGCGAGCTGCTTGTCCTTCAATCGGGAGAGCAGTTCACTTTTTCTGGGAGAACCATTCGCCCATGCTATAGTATAATAAACAAGATACATATAGTACAGTGACAAGATACAAAACACAAATGAAATAGAAACGACTGCATTTTGGTTATTAGGTAAATCGGGGTCGAAAAAAACGATTTTCATATTTGCAGCTTCCAAGGTCCAGAGGTTCTATGCGAAAACAAAGTTTCAAAGTTTTATTTGCTTATATCTCGAGAACGGCTTAGGCTAGAACAAAATGCTTTAGACCAATTGAAAGAGCGTAAAACATTGGAAATGATTGTTTATTCGATTTCGATGAGTGTAAAGTTTCGAGATAATTAATAGAAAAGAAATTATCTCAACTGTCCGTAGTGAATGGGGTAACCATTACTCCAGAAACAGAGTAGCCGCTGCACACTGCTGCTAGTGGCGCTGCTACGCCGCTCTTGGCGCGGCAGTTTCCCCAGTCTTTTTTCCGTGTACGCACTTGTTTATTAGCGTTAGGTTGAGAATATAATTGATCGTTCAATTTCCTCGTGAGAAATTATGGTGCGCATCGGGCACGATGGTCAATAGACATGTGCGTAAAGCAGGTACTGTTAGCTTGTTATAAAAACATTACTAGTAGCTTTTTTTACGACCAGCATCAAATTCTTCTAGACGGACAGATGAAAATAACAGTTTGGTTGAACTTGGTCGAATAAATAATAAGGATGTGCAGCGGCGTGTAGCGCGAAGCCGCGAAGAAAATATATATTCCTTCGACGCTTCGAGTTAATTAAATAACATGTGCGTGATCGGTGTATCAATCTGTGTATTTTATCTGTCTTACCACCACGGACTTATTCTACTCCTACTTGGCGCATGTACATTATTTTAATCAACGGTTAGACTGTTACTATACCTGTACTGTTATATTATCTAGTTCTTCCTTTTTTTCGAAGGTTTCGTGCAAATATTTCATACCATTCTCTGTACTTTTTTATTCAAAAGCTTGATTAAATCAAAGTATGTATGAAAGTAATAGCGAGTGCTGAACTTGATTGGATAAGAACTTTGATAGGGTTTCAAAACAGTAACCAATAAACAGAATAGAACATAATGAAGAATCCTATTATGAGTTATAATGTTACAAAAATACAAGATTTTAAGGAATAAAAACTGTTAAAGTAAAGCTTAAACTGCACGTGAAACTCTTCTGTTAATGCTCACTGAAAAAGTTTAAATATTTTTGAACAATAAAACTTTCTCAGCTATTAAGAAATATTACTTATGTCGACTGTACTCTACTATAAACTGACAAAGATTTTTCTATTGGTCTTACAGTCTAATCAATATTAATCAGATTGCCCTTGTTTATAATCACCCCCGCAGAATCTGAAATAAACTTATATTTAAACCTGAAAAAACATTTATTAGTAACTTTCTCAGACGCTGAAAATTTCTCTAGGATTCCAGCGAAATCGAAACCAACACCTAATTACGAAATTTCCTCGCCGACTCTCCTTTGAAACTAAAACAAAAATTGGCTACTGCGCGCGCACAAACTCATGTCCGAACACGCGTAAAGCCAATTTCAATCTTTTTTTTGTCTGTAACCTATTTATCGACCTGTAATCGCATAGAAACGCCGTGACAGAGAGAGAAAGACATCACTTTCACGTATCTAAATAACAACAACAACAACAACAACAACAATTTTAGGTAGAGGCTGATATTTATAAGTGACCGGCTCGAGATACCAGCACGTTAACCGCATTTTACCCGGGCGCTGTACTTTTCTCTTGTCCTAGATACGGCGCACGCAAAGCGCCGCAAAAGTAGTTCCGTCGAGTAGTCGGAGGAGAAGGAGGTGCAGGAGGAGGAGGAGCAGGAAAGAGCAGGAAAGAGCCGGGAAAATTGTATGATGCAAGAGAGCAGCGGCCTCCTACAACAGTTCGCCGCTCACTTTATATATGACTACGCTCTAGAACGATCAAGTGCAAGGTCGAGGCTCTCCTCTCTCTCTCTCTCTCTCTCTCTCTCTCTCTCTCTCTCTCTCTCTATGTGTGTGTGTGTGATTGTATACATAAATACGGAGGCGAGCGAGACGCGATTGTTTTCGCAACTTCCTGCAGTGCGACTCTGTCTGTCTGTCTGTCTGTCTGTGTGTGTGTGTGTGTGTGTGCGTGCGTGCGTGCGTGCGTGTGTGTGTCTCGAGATGAGCAGCTGTCAAGTTACATTAGGGCACAGCTTTTCTAGAGCCCTTCTTCTTTTCAATTTTCGAGGCAGCTCGAGTGAGAGAGTGAGAGAGAGAATTGAATTAAACTTCTTTATTATCGATAAGGTCTGTGCAGACCGTATATCGCCGAATATAAAAATAAATTCAATAAGTACATTTGTAACATAAAATTAGCAATAATATTAACAATATAGCAACAATTAGCAATAATATTAAAGAAACGCAAGTGCAAATCAAGCAAAGTTTACATCGCGTATACTATGTAAATACACGTAATCAAAAGTTAGAAATCCTCAATAATAAATTTATTCTTCAGGAAATACTTAAAAACGGCATACTTGAAACTATCTAACGACAGTTTCATTTTTATTCTGAACGGGAATAAGTCCCACAGTTTCATTGCCTGGTAACTGAACGAGTATTCACATGCTGTCATAGCAGGAGTTGGTAAATTGAAGGCAGATGATACCGCAGAGAGAGAAAGAGAGAGAGAGAGACTCGAATGGTTTTTCAATAAAGCGCAGTTAGCGTGATAGAGAGGCGTACTGCAATTACCTTAATCATGCGAGAATTGCGGCGAGACTTTTCGTTTATAGCTCACGGTGCGCAGTGTACGTTGGATATACTGTGCAGTGCCTTCCTAAGCTGAGGATATATTTTTTCTTGAGCTTTGTGTTATGTAATTAGTGGTATTCCGCGTAAATGAAATTACGGCGCGCAACTGCAAATTTCTCACACACGATGGGAGAAATATTTTCTAACCATTATAGGAAAAAGTGCTTAACCCCTGGGTGTATTATACGTGTTTTTCTTTTTTGTCTCGAGCATAACACTTTCTTCCAATCGGGTACAACGAATGTTTCCAAATATTTTTCAAAGAGTTAAAAAAGTTAAAAAAAGGATTAAAAAAACCACTTCTCGCAACTTATATACGGGCCTTCGCACTGGATGGCGTGGAAAAATCTGATTCAATATTTGAGTTACCTGGATTCCACGATGTATAAGCTATACATTTTCCAATGTGCTGCGTGTATAAATATTTCAAGTAGTTCTCCGAAATACTACAGTGATCGGAAGATAAAATTGTCTTGTACTGTACAAATTTAAGCACATAGGTATGTTTTTTTCAGTTAATACGACAGCAGACAAAGTGAAAATACATGTATACAGTTTTATGCGTCGGTAGTACTTTGATGTAGTTCGTACTCAATACCACGTGAAGTTTGCTCTCAAAAAGATTACATTTTTCTTTCAATTACTTAGATATAGTAATAATTCTTCAGTTATTTATGCAATAGAAAAAAGTTAGTAATAATTGTTTGCACATATAAGTACTTTACGTCTCAATTATTGAGACGGAGTAGAGAACGTATATATTTTCAGACATACAACAAAAACATTATATATCTGGACAGCTATATAGAAGACTATAATTGTAACACACAAATAGACGAGAAAAATGAGTGTATAAGAAAAAGCGAACAATACATTACTTAGACTAAATTTCCATAGTCCATTTATCGGCTCGGTTCGCCGGTTCGCAAATTGCTCAAGGCTAAACGAATGGATCTGAGCGATCGATCAAGTGAGTCATCAAAAGTTTCGCTCCTATGTGCCCAACTTCAACCTTACATATACGTATATATACATACACACACATACACACAAACACACACACACACGCACACACACACACACACGCACGCGCGCGCGCGCAGAAGAAAAGTATCGAAGAGAGATTCTGGCGCGTGTTAGGAACGAAGAGCTCGGGACTCAAACTCCCAATAAGTAGACGTATATCCTCTTACATTTCCATCCTTAGCAGCGTATATAGTCCTATACCTCATTCTCTCTTTTACTTTCTTCCACGACGCTGCGAAAATGCAGCCGCTCGCGCGATATAAACATCTCTCACACATGCACAGTGCACGTCGTACGAGATCTGCTGCTCCTGCTGCGTGGATCCTTGAAGCTGCAGCGGCGGCGGCGGCGGCGGCCAGGGGAGCTTGGTGCAAGTATTACGCGCGCGCGAGAGACTGGCTATAGGGGAATTATTAGCGTGGGATCGCGTGCGCACGCGCGCACAGAGCCGAGAGAGTAAGAGGAAAACACCGTTACCGGGAACGACGAGTCGCTCTTACAGGCTGCGCGTCGGTCTGTGTGTGTGTGTGTGCAGCCAGAGAGTCTGTAACCGACGCGCACTTGAAACATTCCAGAAATGCATTGTGTCCTGGGAACAACCGCCGCCGGAGAATTGACCTTCTCTATCTTTCTCTCTCTCTCTCTCTCTCTCTCTCTCTCTCTCTCTCTCTCTCTCTCTCTAGCACTCTCTGTGTCTAACTCCTTGCAGCAGGTATGCGTGCATGTGTCTTGCACATGCGCGCGCGTTCGACTCAAACAAATAGTGTGTGGGCGCGCGCGCGCGCGTGTGTGTGTGTGTGTGTATTTGTCCGTCATTCTGAGGCCTGTCCGACTACGAAATATAGTCTCCCGGCGACGAGCGGTATATTTTTATGAGAGCGCACGAGAAAAGGGTTGTCAAGTATTGTCTCGGATGCGCAAAATGAATGCTGATTTCGCGTATAGTAGAAACTTACCGCGGCGAAAGGAGAGACCATACATATACGTGTGCAACCTTTACAAACAAAAGCTATTATATACAGGAATATTGCCAAGTGCAAAATTGAATTAGTATCAATGTATTAATTTGCATGGAAGTAGATGCAGTCAGAGTATTGAAAGACATCGATTTTAACTTCTCGTTTAACTTCCCTGTCAGGTACAGTGATACAATTTTTAACTCAAACGTTTGTTTGTGTTCTAAATAGCGGCGTTTGCATTCTCTCTTCCGTTACAGAAGCTTTTGTTATTATCTGTTCCTTTTTACAAAGGACATCATTTATGAATGTATAATACGAATATTCATCCAAACAATCATTATAAAAAGTATAATTGTCCAATGTTGCAGTAAAATTGTAAATGCAATCATCGATATTAAACACATATATTATTGTTAAAAGTTAGTTCAATATCCTCCTATAAAAGCTAGAAAATTTTCAGTTAGAACATGTCTACTTATTGATGCAAAAAATGAACTAGGACATCACAGAAAATGGTCAATTTTCATCCCAGGATACATTTAATATTATTTAGCAGTTTGCATACATGAATAATGTTGATATTAAGTAACGAATCTTAAATGATTTCCGGCGAGGCTGCACCAAAGCGATATAAATCTCGCCTGTAACCAGACGATTTGTGACTATGAAAATGTTTTTTGTAAAGAGAACAAACACGCACGTTTAGCTCGCGGCGACTCTAGATCACCGAATAACACAGGAAGTAGGCGCTGTTAATAAATTTAACGCGAAGCATCGGACAGCAGCGGCGAGCACTTCCCAGAAGTGTAGCCTGATCCAAAATTTGTTTATCTTTGTGTCCTATTTGGGAGGCTGAAAAAAAAAATGCTGTTACGATCCTTCCTGTCAGCTCGCCGCTATTTATGTCCCAACGAGTCATTTACATTTTCAGTCATGCACTTCTCCTGAATTTATCAATAGCATGACAATTTTAAATGCAGAAGTATTTCGTAGAAAAAAAAGAAGCGATGGTGAAATATCTAGTGAAGGTACAAAATGTACGCTATTACAAGCCAACGATAATCTCGAGTTTGATTCCTCGATCTTTTCGACACCTACTCTATCGGTGATTTTTCACTCATCAATTATAAGTTAGCAATTCACAAGCAAATTTCATGTAATTTCCATTTCTTCTCGCTTTCGCGCTCCTATCGCTACATATTTACAGTGACAGTCGCAAGCTCCACACTCGATCTTTGATGTATTTCGACAATTGCGTAATCGCGGCTCGGCGAGCTATACTCGCATGGCAATGTCTCTCTCCCTCTCTTTCTTCCACTGCCATCTACACGACAACGATAACCAAGCGTACCAGACTCCTAATTCCCACTAACGACTTGCGCGTGTTTAGTGTTCGCAAGATGCTGCTCTCTCTCTCTCTCTCTCTCTCTCTCTCTCTCTCTCTCTCTCTCTCTCTCGCTCTCTCGCTCTCTGTCTTCCTCATTCCCATTTAATTCTCCATGCGCTACATTCGCTTTCTCGCATCCTCTTATACTAGGTATACTTTGGTACATCGCGCGGCCTCGCCTTTGAATTATCGCACGGCTGCGCGCACAAATGCTGAACAATCGGTTCGCATCTGATTGATGTAATGCCGCGATTCCTCTTGACTGCGCATCTGAGCTGAGCTTATGGTGGCTTATATACTTAGTCTTCGAGTTTCCCGTATGAGTATTTACCTTTTTTTTTTTGCTGTCTATATATATTATGCGAAATTCGAAATGTTTTTGAGGGGTTCGACGGAGATTTAGTTTCGTGATTTACGCGCGGGAAGCGAGTTGTTTTAGATTTAAATGAGCCATTAGACCGATAATTGCACATAAATTATTACATGTTAAATAATTTATTATTCATAATTTTTAAGTATATAATAATAATAGTTGAGTGATAGATGAACAGGTTCACTAAGTCTACAAATCCTTTGCCAATTTATGCACAATGATCGTCAATTTAGGAAATCTTTAAACAACATTTAACCATAAATCTTTCTAAATCTCTCAATTTGCAATATTTATACGAACCGATTGGAACAAGCAGTTATCAGAATCCACTGTACAAGCAATAACATAAAGCCTCGAAGCCCGGCTTCTTTCACCGCTAATCTCGGCATTCCTGAATCACAAATTTCTCCAAGAATACTTAACAGCCATTGTATCCGCACTCAAGGCAAGTATAGCTTTAAGTTTATCTCTCTCTCTCTCTCTCTCTCTGTCTCTCTGTCTCTGTCTCGAAAAAGAAACTGTTCACATATCGAATAAATTCAACTTTTAAGTATGCATAATGCGCTAATTGATGCCGCAAAAACAAACATATATGATAACGCCGAATCTCGCGCTTGTTTATTTAATAAGCTCGAAATAATGTAGGCGCGCGCGCATGCCATCAGTTATGCGAGTGGTCTGCTTATAACGCATCGTCCGCCACACGCGTATATACACAGCGCGCGGATTAATTTAATCGGCGATTTATTTGAAATGCCGGCGGCGGCGGCGGCGGCGGTGCCCGTTCCATACCGAGGCTCGCGCGTCTGTCCAAACGCTTTCGCAGGACGTTAAATAGAGAGACGCGTGCGTGATTGATCTTAAGGATTTCCGATTAACACGATGAACCGAGGCTACGGGAATATCGAATGGAATTAGGTGAATTCGCGATTTTATCGGATTCGGTATACAAACCATTAGCGCGAGAAATGTCCTTTTGCTCATCGGGGAGTGAAAAATTTTATTTAGGTTTTGATTTTGATTCAAATCACAAATCTGCCGGTGTAACATTTTCTTTTTAATGAACTCGTGCAAGATTCATAGACTATATAGACTGACGAAAAAAATGTATAGTTCTGTCTGCTTTTGAAAATTAGGGCATTGTGCAAGCAATATAGTGTTGACTAATGATAAAATTAGGTTTAGACGCGCGTGGGTCTAAATTTTGAATTATTCCGATTAATTAAGTAATGGACCCATGAGCTAGGGATTAGAGTGTCACGAACCATCGTCTCATCGCTCACGATCTTTGATTCCGCTGATCACATACAACGAGGAACAAATCGAATAATTAGCATTATCAAAGTCAACAATTTTTGCATATCAAAGTATACATTACTCTTTTGAATATATTCTTGCTAATTAAGATGACTCGGTGACTTTATTATTATTGAGTAACTTGTAAACTCTCGGTGCTTTAAAACAGATAAGCCTGATTTTTCTCGTCGCAACAAAGAAGAAAACGAGGAAGAAAATCCGCGAACGCAGCAAAGAAGAAAAACCGTAGCGTCTGCTCCCAAGTGGGCATTGGCGTATATATAAAATCCTGCAGCGATCGTCGGTTAAACTATACTCTTTATTATCGCATGTCCGGACCACCCGTGAAGCGTTTTCGTTGCGCTCGCGGGTGAATCTCGTTTTAGGGGCTACCACGACGACGGGGATGACGATGGCGAGGAAGAAGAGGACGGAGCGCGCGAACGGCGGCGGCTAAAAGTGACGTAACGGCATCGTAAATTATGCAAGCCCAGCAGCAGCAGCAGCAGCGGTTCGATATACTCGGATATATACCGCGGGTTGTCGAGTAAAGACGTGTAGATAAGAATCGAGCCGAGACGAACTTTTTTTTCGAACCATTGCGCGCTTATAATGCAAATGTGCGCTTTTGTACGAGAGGGTTAGCCTGTATCTAGGAAAAAGAAACGTATACAAGAGAAGAGCTGCGGTGGAAGTGGATTTAACTGTACAAAAACACAAACAGCTCACAGACATAGTTTAAAGGAGTCGCGCGATTGTCGATACACATCGTCTGGTTTTCGGCATGCGTGTATCGAACGGCCTATACGGTTATATATATACGGCTTCATTAATAACGCCATCGCGGCCGCCACTTCGTCGTAAATCACGCTTCTATACGCGCAGGGGAAATTAAAAGAGAGGAAGAAAGAAGTAAGTTGGGTCTCTGCTTCTCTAATTCAGACATAAATTAACATCTAATTAGCGCGCGGACTCTGGCGCTAGCACTCGCGTACCTTTCATTGGCTTTTGCCGAAGCCGCTTCCGTGTTTCCAGCGCAGTGCAGCCTACCACACCACCGCCGAGTGCAGCTGTACACATAACACACACATACACAAACATACACAGACATGTATACAGACGCATGCGACGAGCTGATCAATGAAAGAATTTGGTGTACGAACGCAGCGGGGAATTCAAAGACCGCGGAATGTCGCGAAAACTCGTGCAAGCCACGAATTGGTTTCTCTCTCTCTCTCTCTCTCTCTCTCTCTCTCTCTCTCTCTCTCTCTCTCTCTCGGTGTGAGGCAAGTGCATGTAAGTTGCGTGTGTGTGTATGTGTACATCCAAGGATATCAATTGGTATTATTCGCGAATGCTTCGCGAATTCCGTGGTTTCGCAAAAATCGCGCACCGCCATATTTGTTCGAAACGCTAATTTGCCTGTTAGAGAGGATATTTTTAAATGGAATCGCTGAGGTTGGAATGTGCATGAGCTATGAGGAGCATATGAGCTAGACCCAGCCAAGGACAAAGACAAGATAATAGACGTTCGAGTGTGTAAACAACGCACGGTTCATAGACACCGAAAGAAGTTTAAAAATAAATTTTCAATCGACGCGTTCGAGTCGATAAATGAGATCAGGTCCCGACTCGGCGAAAAAGTATAAGTCAGCTGTATATAGCAGTGTCGATAATCCGTTTAACCCACTCGTGGGTAAACATTTTCAATTTTACCTTCATTATCCACTGTGTGCACACCCAAAGAGATATATAGACTTACAATTAAACTCGCAATAATATTAGATCGCCGTTTCTTGGCCTCTTCGCCGCCTTCCTCTCGGCCCCAAAAAAAGCCTTTAATTAAACATTTTTTAATTAAATCCCGTGAGAAAAGTTGGGGAGCCCGAGCGCAGCGTGTGAAACGAGCTGACTGCGAGGCTATGCACACACACACGCAGGCACGCACACACACACAGAGTCACGCACGCGTATATAGTAACCTAGTTTTTGCTATAGGCCAAAGCTCCGGCGCTTGGCCGCGCTTAAAATTCAAACGTCCCGTTTTATCAAGTTTTAATGGAATAATAACAACTATTAATTTTGCACTCGGTGCAGCAGCCAGCGTCGGCCAGACGAAGAAGAAGAAGAAGCGCACGCACCGGAGCTGCAAGACAAACACAACGGAACGAGTGTATTATATATACGATGTGCAGTCCGGCGATGCAGAGCCAAGGCTTTAGCGGCGAACCGAAACAAATCGTGCGTACATGTGTGCAGTGTATATATATATATATATATAT
>UELV01063764.1:1326-12056 GCA_900490015.1 Megastigmus stigmatizans
CTCTCCCTCTGTATATACGCTAATTCGAATTCGCGACGAGTCAAGTGCAGCTGCGTTTTATCCCGCCTCTCTCTTTCTCTCTGTTGCGCCGTAGTCATGTTTACGACGAGTTTTTCTCTCTCGCTCCACGTATAGCTTTGCATCGTAATTGCGGTGTAGACTGGATTATCCTTTATATTTAGTCGACCAAGTGCTCCCGACTCTGTCTGCTGAATGCTGTATTATGTTTTGCGAAATGCGAGATGGATGGAAATATTAATGCTTCTATTGCTGCTACGGAGATGCATTTTTTTCCTCTAAAAATAGACTGTTTACGAAAATATTATTAACTAGCGCAACGAGCAACTTTATAACTGCGATGATTGTTGTCTAGTAAAGTGTAAAGTATAAAGTAATCGATGTAATTCATTTCTTGATATAAAAAAATAAATTATAACATGGTTTTTGTACCTTTATTAAGGTATTGACAAATAATAATAGAGATCATTATGTATAATTTATTTGACATCTTTTGATGAATGCGAATTCAGCGTAATTTAATGGGAGTCATAGCGAAATTTATAGCGTAGTCAAATTACTCTATAATTTTGTGTGTAATCAGTTGTAATCTTTGTAATCAATTTTTAATTACAGCACTAAGAAGTTGTGAAATTATAAGTCGGGTCAATAATCACATATCCACTTGTAACACAATCGTTAATTAGTGATTACATTTAATTTCAGAATTAAAGTTAAAGTGAAATTATGCGCTCAGCAAAATACACAATAAGAAAATTGATTTGACTAGATTCTATTCTAATTGTTCTTTGAACAAAAGAATGAAATTATTCAATTAAATAATTTGTATGAATTCTAAGTAACGAATAGTAACTTACCTATTGCTTGATGATTTGATGATTCATATTCTGTGTAAGTATTTTCTTCACGTGAGCTTACATCTGATATTAATAAATAAATTAAGCTAGTCTAAATGTAAAAATTAAAATTAATATAAAATTAATAAAAATTTTATAAATACATTACTCTTAATATAAATCTTAAATGAATTATAAAATACAAATTACACTTTTTTGTTAATGTTTCAGTTAAATCTTGGTATACAACAATAAATAGAATTTAATTTAAAGTTAATTAAAAAGTTAATTAAAAACATTATAAATAATAAATCGAAACATTTGTTTTCACATACGGTGAAAAGTAAAAATTTCTGTTGCACAAATTCTACCTTGAATAAGTGTTTGTATAAATGATTCACAAAACAAAAGCATTAATTAGGATTAAATTGTAACTGCATTTTCCAAGCTTGTACTGTTATTCAAACTTAAGTGAAAGGAAATTATACTTGAACTTTTTTAATAATAATGAAAGGGTTAGTAGATACACAATGCTTCCACATCTTTATCCAATTAATTTAAAAGAAATTAAAGTAAAAATTTTTAATGAAAAAATTAATTTATCAATAAATAGAATGAAGCAGGAAGACAATTAAGGTACAGAACAGAACACATAACAGTGAAGGAAATAAGAACGTCAACACGAAAAAATTTTTCGCTTAATAATACACAAATTTTATTTGAATCCGCATAAGCAGAGAAAATCATCATCATAATCATCGCCATTGTCATTAATTATGTTCGACGAACAGTGTTGCTCTTCGTCGTATTCGCGACATTCATACGGGTACACATGTAATTACATAACGTATGTACAATAAGTTTTTTCTTAGCTGTTTCTTCCCTTTCATATTTTTTTTCACCATTTTTTCATCTCCTGTGTGTATGTTTTTTAATGTATGCTTCTCTCTCTCTCTCTCTCTCTCTCTCTCTCTCACTTCTTTTCTTACGCATTTCATTGATCTATTCTAACTCAAGTATATCAATCATTATCTTCTCATACAGTTGTGTTTTTCTTTGTTTTTGTTTTTCTTTAATTCTTAATCTTCACTTTGTTAATATAATTAATAATGATAATTAATAATAATCATAATAATCATAATGATTAATGAATCATATTAATAATATTTTTTTTATATCTTGCTTTATTCGTACACGTTAAACGCTGAAAAAACGCTGAATCATCATTGATAAAAAGAAAAAGAAATGCTCTCTCTCTCTCTCTCTCTCTCTCTCTTTCTCTCTCTCTCTCTCTCCGTCTCTCTTACAATTATTACAAGAACACGCGTGTCTCCTTGGCCATCTCTCATCTCGCATTTTTATTCGACATACTAATTGATTACTCATACACCGTGTACAGGGCGTAAAATGTCTTCGTATCTTTTACTCTTTCGTCCTTAACCCTTTTCTCGTTATTGTTCTACTTAATTATTTTTTATAATATTTCGTCTTTTTTACTATATTGCCCGACACGCAACATTCGCCCTTTTATCACATTCATTCTCTCTCGTAATAATATTACATAATAACATTATATTCATTTTCTTTTTCTCCTTAAATCGTAGTTACGACGTTATCCGTTTACAAACGTGAAACTGGTATATTTTTTTTGTAATTCATTTTTTTATGCCATTTTTGTTACTTTTTTTCTTTAATATCCACTAAGCATTCTTCTACCATTGATTAAATGCTCTTAGTGCCGGAGCCTCTCGCGGTTGTTCGTACCCACTTTTCTCATTGTCATTCATTCTCTCTTCCTCTCTCTCTCTCTCTCTCTCTGCTTCTCTCTCTCTCTCTCTCTGCGTCTCTCTCTCTCTCGCTTTCATTCTCATCTTCACATTCGTTTCTCGACGACATCTCTTGATGTCTCCTCTTACTCTCTCGCTCTTCACCTCCCCTTCTCTCGGCCGGGCCGACGAAAATCACGACTCCACTACTGAGAGAAAGTGAGACGAAGTGAACTCGTGTCGCCCAGTGGCTCAACTACAACTGAGAAAAGGACCGCACTTTTTCCCTGAAGTTGTATATCGCCGCACGTTCGAACTCTCTCGCTTTATTTTAATTTTTTTTTCTCTAAGGCGACGCTTTTTTTCCTCTGTTTCCATTTTAATTACGTATGTCGTTAATTGATTTCTATTTGTCGTTCAGGAGAAACGCGCTTGTTTTTTGGTATCGAAAGCCAAGAGTTTTTCCTCCTTTCATTTTTCGACGAAATTTAAAAGTTTTTACGATTAAGATTCAGCACCTGATCAAGGCTCTTGAGATATTTATACTTTATAATTTTTATATTTACAAAGCCTTTTTTTTTTTTTTTTTTTTTTTTTTTTTTTTTGGAAATTCACGCCTACACGCTAGCAATTTTCATTTTTATTATTTAAATACTTTTTGAAATATTTCATACTACAGCCTAAAATATTACAATTATAATCAAGCGTGATATTTAATTTTCAATTTAATAGACTTTTTGGTGTAATAGATCAAAATTTAAAATTTGCATTCCAATAAATATACTATACGCAATTTTGAATTAAAATGTACATTTAAGGTCAAATCTAGCCATCAACTAAACTTCCCTTCCGAAAATTTACATTTAAACATGACATATAGAAAAAATCTATATATTGTCCATAAGTATTTTTAAGAAAGCACTTTAAAAAGTAGGACTAAGTTCTCATAAACATTACTTACACAGAACGAACAAGATATTTTTCTAAGAACTGATCAAATCAAGTTGTCTGCTCGTCAAAATAAACGCAACAAGCACTGACCACAAACTACTCGGTAATGACTACGAAACCGTTCCGTTTTATAATCACAAATACTTTATTCTTTTCATCGCACGGAAAACATTTACTTATAGAATATAGAAATTTAGGTACAGCAACAAAAACGCTTTTGTAACCGCATAAGAATCATCTCGTCAACCTCATAAATTCATTCCCTCCTCTCAACGCCTTAAAAACTATAATTACACACAATTATACAATATAATTCGTATCAGTCAATTTTGAAAAACTCCTAAAACAGACATCCTACCTAAATCTTACTTTTTTTTTAAATTACAGTCCCTGAAGAGGCTTGATAGTAGTAACAAAGGAAAAACTAATGAAACGAAAGTCGAGAGATATCGTCGAGAACAACACGAGGCAAACATTCCATTCTTACTCTCTCTCTCTCTCTCTCTCTCTTCTCACTCGTTCTCTCTTGTGCATACCCGTTTTACGCTCAATTTGTAATTCATATTTTTTTGCATATTTTTTCTTTTATAGTACTCATCTAAACAATGAAAGCAGCAAAATGTCTTGAGGAAAAATTGTTCGTAGACGGCGGATAGGGGCGCGACTTGCCGCCCGAGACGTGTTTTTTTTTTTTTTTGTTTATTTATACTTGTTTTTTTTAATTCTTATTACGAGCGCTAATCGCTTCTTACGCACTTTATTCTCGATAACTCGTTTCGACACCTTTCATCTTTTTTTTACGTTTTTTGGTAATATTTTTCTTTTCATGCGTTTGCTCATTTTGTTTGCGTTACTCTCTGTCCTATCCCTTCGTTACGTGGCTAAGGATCAATTTGCTCTTTTCACTTCACGTTTTGGTGTACCGGAAACTTTTTATTATGGATTTCTTGCATGTTTGCGTGCGTTAATAAAAGCCGAGTAGAAAAAGACTGCGAGTGTATGTTTTTTTTTTCTTATAATCTTAAATCGCTTATAGTTCCGGTTGTGTGAATTTTTTTGCTTCTCTGCACCTAGTACGTCATTTTGCTTATTTTTCTATTAAATCATTGCGCACCAGCTCTTGAAGAAGATCTCGCTCTCATCGTTCATTTTTCAATCAAATTGTTTGTTCCTTATTACAATTTGCGGTAGTAGCAATAAGTATTTTTCGCGTTTTATCATTTTTATTTTGCACATTATTTTTATTTCTTACGTTTAAGGTTGGCTTAATTTCTGATTCTGATAATCTAATAGACATCTAAAAATAACACCCATTTTTTCATCATTATTTACTTCAATATTTTGTATGCTTATTTATTTTTTAGTTATTTCGTGAATGTATCGTTTTTTATGTGTTTTCATCAATCGATTAAGCATTTAATTACATTTTTCCTGGGAGGTTCTTAAAAGTTGCTCACCGCCGAATTCGAGGACTAGTATTCCGTTATTTTTATTTTTATCCTTCGTTTCTTTGTTCCATCATTGTGTATTGTTTGCTATGCTTTCCTCATTACATTTTTACTATAATTTAATTTATTTATGTTTCTGGCTTGTTGAACCTTATAATAAAAGGGTCAAAAAAGACATTAAAAGAAGGAAATAATGAGAATGTAAATGTAGCTCAGCAAAACGTCGAAAAATTTGTTTTTCCTTTTTTAAATCTATCTTTCCCTCGATTAAATATCGAACTTTGTTTTTGAAGTGCTTCTTAAACTATTTGGTCGAGTCCTCGTATTTCGGCGACGATAACAACTGCAGCGAAGTGTATATATCATTGAAAATCATTTACATTCACGTATTTTCTAGCAGATGAACTAGTTAACGCATTTTTTTTCATAAAATTCCATTTCTTCCGTTTTTTCATAAGCAATCGTTCGTCTATTTTCTCTGCTTTTTTACATCGTCATTGCTCTTTAAATACTTTCACAAATGGAAATTTCACTCAGATTGTTTCATTCTATAAAAGTTTGTGTCGGTTATAAAAAGTTGAAAGTTCCAAGGGAAAGATAATTAAAGAGCATATCAATTAAATCTGCGTCAAAATACTGTATCAATCTGAATATATTGCTGTTGCACCCATTTTTTCTCTAAAGCAACCAAGTTTCCACCTCGATTCACTTTGCCCACACTATTTTTTTTTCTTTTCGTCGCGATCCTTTACATTCGTCTGCATTTCGTATATTACACTGAGAAAAATTACAAGCCGTTTTGACCAATGAATTGAGAGTAAAATTTGAGTATGGTTACAAGCAATAACATTTGTATACGTATAAAAATCATCAAAAATTACTCATTCACTGATAATGATTTTTTAATAGAAAAACGTGTGCTATGCTCACAAAATATTGCTTATATGACTAAATTTTTTGTATGCACAACATAATATTTTGTCCATTAAGAAAAATTAAAACTCTGCCTTTATTTTCCTCAGTACATTATATTCATTTTCACGCACTTGCGATTTGCACTATTATAATTTTAGTATCACATGGTCGAGGAAGCAAACTTGCCCGATGTATCGGCAGGCCTAAAAACTTTTCTTTTGTTTTCTATAATTTTCACATCTGTAAAACTTGTTTTGGACTTCTGCGTAAATATCGATTAGACGCGAATTGGTTTAGAAGCATATTTTTCGAGTACAGTTAAACGAAATTTTTCTTTATCCTTTTTTTTTTCGAAATCCTTAAAATAAATATAAATGAATTTACAATTTAATTTAGACTTTGTCTTATGTACATGAATGCAATTGCACGCCGCAACTCAATTCGCGTTTACTCAATTTCTAAAAAGTAGTTTATATACATCAGTCCGAAATACTTTGTCTCGCACCAAAGACGTAATGTTTTTCTCAAAAAATATGCGTTCGTTTCAAGAAATAAATAGGAAAACTCAAGCGATATCAGTGTTTTTAAAGTACGATAAAATGCATACACGGAGCGGCTTTCGCTACTTTGGAAAATAGCTTAATTTTTTCGAGATAGCAATCGCTCTAAAAGATTTTTTGGAAAAATTGTTGTAGAAAATTTACGAATAAATCATCTAAGCGACGATGAACGTTATCTACAAATAGAAATATGCTTTACAAAAAAACAGAGAGAGAGCGAAAAGTACAAAGGTTCCAGTGGTCGGCTTTGCAAAAAGGCGTTCGCCAATAGAACAGCATGACCATAAATAAAGGGAAAAGCGAGAGCACTTGGAAGTAGCGAAAGACGCTAGGCGAGTATCCGCATCGCAAAAAAGCATCAACTCGCTCGTTGCCGGAAAGCTCGAAGGAGGGAAAACGACGACGGAGAATCGTGGAAATTGCCGCGGACAAACGAGCGCAGCTGGATCCTCGCGCGCGCGCGCGCGTGTATGTGTGTGTGTGTGTGTAAAAAGGGAACGTAAAATACACGCTATGGCTGTTCGGCATGTGGAGGCTAGGCGAGAAACGCCGGTCACAATAACGCACTTTGGACGTTCAAAAGCCAAAAGTGTGTAGGACGGGAAAGAGCCGCGAAGAATATCCCCGTGTGCCCCAAGTGCGCGAGCGCGAGCGCGAGCGAGACTTTTTCTTCCCTTTTACGACCCCGCACGAGGATTTAATGGCTTCCCTTTTCAAAAATTCACTTCTTTCTTCTCGCTGACTAAGTAATGCAATAAATATACATTTCGTCTCGCTGCGATAAGCGCCAGTTGGTAGTTTAGTTCAATATTTAAATAGAGCAAAAAGGTTGACTTTACTGCGAGGAGATTGAAAAATTAAGTAAAGATTTCAATTTATAAAATTTAGATATCGATATTATGTTTATCCACGTCTATTCTCCCTTTTTCTCCGTTTCGAATTTTTTCTTCTCCAGCTTTCAAACATTATTGCTGGATTAAAATTTAAAACCTGTATGTTTTGCTGTTTCTCGCTGATTTTCAACTGTTTTCTTTACACGTATAAAAAAATAAACAAAAATAATTTTAAATCGATCACTACGCGGAAGATTAACCCGAGGCATTCTCGATTCTGTTCCTGCAATTGGTATGTCTCGCGAGATATTGGCTCTTTGTAAGATATATTTTTTTTTCTAGGAATGTTGTGTGTGATACTTATAATCTTCTGCTAAATACTTAAAAAATAAGTAAATTTTTTAAAAGTTCTTTGTGATGTAACAAAATGCAGTGCTAAACGTACTTAAATAAGTGACATTATTCAGAATTTCAATTTGGCAAATAGTTGAAATCATTTTGTGCAATGTTTATAAAAGTAAAAGTTGAATTTACGTTTATTAACTAAATATATACCTCTCATTTATATTATACTGTACAAAAAGTAAATTAAAGAAGCTAATAAATCTAAATTTTTAATAAAATATATTAGCAAAATCATTAAAAAGTAAAGAGAAGTGTTCAGCACTGATCAACTCTTGGTGAATCCATTCGTCGTTAAAAAGGAAAATGAGACTTAAAAAGAAAAGCAATATTTTCCGTGAGTATTTCCCTCCGATTGAGTTACACGTTCATATCGACCGCGCGAGTTTATAAAACAATCAATATGATTATTTTCAATGCTCTTTCTCTCTTTCACTTTTTTTTTCATGCGGTAGGATGACGCATTCTTGATGCAACAATGCGTCACGAATTTCTTCCTGTCTTCATAGCAAAGCTGGACATTCTTTTCGTTTGTTTAGTAAAAAGTGCAACTGCGCAGTAACTAATTTGTTTTTTCTTTTTTTTTTTCAAACGCAAAGTGAAAGACACGATGTAGCAATGAAAAAGCTCAGTTTATAAAAAGCAAGAGATAAAGTACATAAATAAAGTACATATATTTCTTAAAAAATATAATATCATAACGACTTTGAACCATCAAATGTACCAACAATTAATACGAGGACTAAAGTAATCGACAGTTTGACAATTATTTTTCCCACGTTAAAGTCGAGGTAAAAGAAAAAAATTCTCAGAATCGAAAGTGCCTCGGCCAACATGTATATACGATGCACAAGAAAATTTGAAAAATTTCATCGCTCCTGGAATCTCGCGATATAACTTTTATTCATTTATCAATCATTAATCAGTGCGACATTGCACTTAGATCCTCATCAATGTTTACTTTTTTCTCTCCCTCACACTTTTTTTTTAGCATCGCGACTTTTTACACATCGGTTTCAGAGATCACTCGTTACGTTTATTTTTTTTTTATTTTTTTTATGTCAGTCTATCTAAACTTAAAAATCTACATCGCAAGCTTCGACTCCGTAACTTGCATATTTTTTTTATATCCTCCCAACCTTCCCATTCGCGAAGAAATACTCTCTCTCTTTACCCTCCTTCTTGTCTGCTCTTTCATCTGTGCAACTTCGAGACCAAAATCTACTACTTGTTAATCGTACAAAAAAAAAACAATAATCTATTTATCTAAAAGTCTAAAAATTTACATCTCACTTTTTTGTCAAGAGAAGTCGACGAATTTTCAAATAAATAAATAACCGAAAATATATTAAATTAATTATAATTTTTTTTATAAATTGAGACTTAATTTCGTTAATAAATTAATCGATAGACGTCCGCCTCGAAGTAGTATTAAAAAAAGAATATTTTTATCAGTCAATCCCGTTGAATTTCCTCTCTACTTTTTTTCGTGCATCCTTCTAACCCACTCAGACACATTTTTTCTCGACACTTACTTTCTCTCTTTCTTTCACTCTTTCTCTCCCCTCTCGCACTCGTTTTTCTGTTGATACACCGGAGCATCTATAAAGGCCGAGCTAAACGTCGGTCGCTAAAACAGGTGATGACGCATATGTTTTACACAAGGGTCTTACAGAATTTGTACTTTTTATCTCGAATGCGTTTCTTTTTTTTTATCTCGTCATTCACGACGAATGAAACGCACAACGACGTCTCTTCGTTATTAAACATACGAGTAACTTCAGCGTATCTTAATTAATTAATAATAATATTAATAATGCGCGATTTTTTTGTTTGTAGTGCGAACATTGCACGGTAGATAAGAGTCAAAGCGCGAAATCAGATTCTCTATATTTATTAGTAGAAAAAGCATTTCCGTTCCTTTTTTGTTGAGTCGTGCTTAAATGCGAAAAAAGGGCCGAATTTCGATTTCGCGCTTTCACTTTTCGTGAGTTTTTATTTTTATACTTCGAAAGTATAGTTGACAGGACGAAAACGCATCGATTGCAACCTCGAGATCCAAGGGTTGGTGTTTCTTATTTCTTCATAATAATAAAAGCGTGAATTGATATGATAAAAGAAAAAGTATTGGTAAGCTCGGAAAGAGATCGAAAGAAAATAGGCGATTTAGTCCGCGGTCAACTGTACTTCCGACTATAGTTATATTTCTATTTATTTACGTACGTTTTACAACTCTTCGACGTTTATTCTGTTCTTCGAGCGTATGTGAAAACACCAGAAAACAACTGGCATAGTTCGATCAACCGATACTCGCGCTTTTAACGACAAATCAACTTGTTTTTTTTTTTTTTTTTTTATCACTTGTGCATGAAAACATTTTTTCCCGCAATTTTTTTTCTTTTAATAATTTTTTTTATAACATCGCTCAACGCACACGCACACATCCATGCACGCAGTTTCATCTGTATTTTTACAAACCAATTCATTTCAAGCACGTCTAACAATTTTTTCGCAAAACGAATCAACGCATAATTAGTATCTCGAAAACATGGGAAAAGAAAAAAAAGATGTTTGGTCGTTCCCACGTTGCACGCTGAATTTAGAGTTGTTGTTGTTGTTACCTTCTTCCTCTGCTGGTTCGCACAAACGCATCTAAAATTAAACGTAAAACGTGCGAGACGATACCGTTTGCGCAATCGCTCGCTGCCTCTCTTTTTTTTTCTTCAAAGGGGATCGAAACAATGAAAATGGATTGTCAGATTATGAAATGCGCGTTGCGTCACTTCTTCTGTACGAATGCGTCGATGTGAATCATTTTCTATCTCTTGAGCCTCGAGAAAAAGTTAAAAGAAACATTTTCGCTAAGATCAAAAGAATCTTTATTATCGCCAGGAGCTATCTCCTGGCCGTGTTGACAAAATCATTTTGATAGGTAAAATTTGATTGTTCTTTTCCAAATCACTTTAAAATTTGTAATAAACGAAAGAATAATAATAATAAT
>UELV01063765.1:1819-12321 GCA_900490015.1 Megastigmus stigmatizans
GGGGCGCAATAAAAAAGTAGCTGTTGAATTTTAATCGGGCTCGGTATGTACTCGCTATATGCGTTTCGACGATTCTGGGTCATTCGATTTCAGATAAGCATGAAAACAGATAATATATTATAGTGTATAGAAGTAAAACCAACGATGTTATGAATATTATCGCGAATGAAGGAAAACAGACATTTTTAAATTATGAATTCTAGCTTTTGGTCATCCATAATTAAATGCAATTTAATAAAGCTTTTGTTACAATTTAAAATTCTAATATTTAATAAAAATAACGAGAAGAATTGATTGTTATACTTGAATTTATTGTAAGGCATACGTATATAAGGTTTATAATTAAACAAAATTAGATAAATAAATGATTTAAAACAGTCGTATATATATATAAATGAAAAATCACTTTATAATAGTGGAAATTAAGCGATCTTTATAAGGAGTAAATTATTTTCCATCCTCTCAAAGTAGTTCTTATACTCTCCGAGATGCAGAAATTTTCGTTATATATATAGTGATTTATTATATTGTAAGACCTGCAATATATTACAAAGATATTTCCAATATATGGATAATTTATGGGAAATACTAATTCCGATATCTGTCTTATACATGGAAAAGATAAATCCACAAAGCTGGAGAAATATTTCCGCCAAGTATTGGAAAACTATGAGTAATATGTGGTCCTGTTAGATTACGTTTATTTTAAAACATATGGCCCGTATATGGACAAATTAATAGCTTTGAAAATTTTTTCACACAAGCAATTAATTTGTCACTAATATTAAAACTTACAAAGCCCTGAGAAATCATATATAGAAATATCTATGGGCCACATATTTTGAAATAAATGTAAGACAGCGGATCCACATGTTGGACATAGTTTTCCAATACTTTGTAGTGATGATCTTTTCGATAAATTGGCCTTACAAATAATTTTCAAGCGAGTCATTAACTCTTCGGGTGTAAGGGCACAGCCGTTTAAATGGCGTTGCCATGTTTAAATACCGCCAATAAGGGAATTCCAATTAAATCACTGGCAAATCGCACGTTATAAGCGTCAAATCTGTTAATCGGGGCATCTTCCCATAAACGGTTACAATCCGCACACCAATTCAACCCTCAAATCTCTTATGGACCCGACGCAAACGATTTTCCCTCAGATCTTCGGATAAAGCAAGAACCGGTGTCGGTGGGCGAGCGAGTGGACAAACTGGCCGAGCGTCTCTCCGGCGAGATCTACTCGGGCGGCCGCGGCAGCTTCGATTCGGGAAACTACGCCACCAGCACGGAGCACCTGCAGCAACAGCAGCAGCAACAACAACAACAGCAACAGCAGCAGCAGCAGCAGCAGCAGCAGCAGCAGCAGCAGCAGCAGCAGCACAACTCGAGCAGCGGTGGCCAAATGGTCTCGGGCATGGCTAGTCTGCCACCTGCACATCCGCCCACTCCAGATCTCAGCCCGGCGCCCGCGACTCCCGCGATGTGGAACTCCAAGATTAACAAGGCTGGCACCGTTACGACGCCCGATGGTGAGTCTCCTGCCTCCTTATCGCCTCTTATATATCTTTATCTTTGATCTATCCTCGTTTCCTGTACTGCTGGGGCATTGTTTTGGGCCGACCGGTGGCTCGTGTGTCGGAAGCGTCGCTTGGATCCTGCTCTTTTTTTCAGGTTCGCCTGGCGTGCGATTGCGCGATCGAATCAAAATTCTGAGGTTCAGGTGCAGCTTGTAATGCTGCGAGCCAATCATCAGAAATGGATTATATATATGTATTACATATGTTTTACACTATATTTTATACAAGTATATAGACAAGATCTGATTACCAAGCATAATTGGTACTTTAAATATTACGACTCTTCATTATCGTTGAGATTTTAATTAAAACGTTTGTAAAGCAGAAAGAAATTGGTAGATACAAGTGAATTAATCAAAGTTTACAGCTGGTAACAGATTCACAATCTCAACGGTCCTATTCAAAAATCATTTTCATAAATATCAAATTGTCGTATATCGAAAGAGTCTAGCATGGAATCGATAGATACGGGCGGTCGGGAGCATCAAATGAAAAAGATCGCCTCAGCTCTAAAAGTCTCATTTTTTCCTTCGGCACGCAGGCATGCAGTTGAGTTCGTTCCGCGCGCCTTCCGCTCGCTGCTGGTGCTGCTGCATGTATTTACGGTAATTGTTAAGAGTGAAAGTTTCCCGAGAGGCTCGTTCTCTGGCCTCGGCTTGAAAGAAAGTCTCGCGTCATAGAATCTCTTCCACCTTCACCGCCCGGGAATTTCGGGAACTTTCAAAGGCTCCGCGCCGCGCTGCTTCGCTCCCACGTATATATACGTACATATAGTCGTGCTCCGCGAGGTAGATAGGGAAGGGGACACGACGAAGCTCCGTTACAAAATGCAGCGGAGCGTCGGACTGCGCGCTTGCATCACGACGATTCGGGTCAGCGCTGGAATCTGGCGCTGTCGCAACCGCTACTTCCTCCGCTCGCTTAATGCATCACGTCTCCGATGATTTCTTTTTCTCAAAGCGCGACGACGACCAAGTCGATCTCTTTTCTTTTTCTTTTTTATTTTTCTGGTGTTTATCTGCATAGCGCGATGCGATAGAGAGGGATGTGCTTTCTGTTTAGCGTAGATTAGATCTATGTATAGAGAGAAATCATTTTGATAGTTTTGAAGATATTTTGTTTAGCATACGCAGCTTGAAATTTCAAGCCAAAGTAGTTTTAATTATAATTCGTTATAGTTACGTTAAGTCGAGTATTTTTGTGGAAGATGTTTATATTGCTGCTGCTTTGCTGATTGTGGGTGACCTTTTTCGTCTTATAATATCATTTAATACTTGTTTTTCAAGATTCATCATCTTGTTTCAATAGCTTCTTTTTTCACTGAGAAAATGAATTATTATTAATAAAAAAATACTTCAACTGGCTTTAGTATTAAAATTGAAATGTAATGCATTATTTGAGTTGGGTAAGCTTGAAATTAATTGGTTATACCGTAAGAATGTGTATATAGAATCGTCATGCTCCTTAAAGCATGAAATGCACTTTGTAACGTTGCATTTTTAAGTCAGACGAACTGTCATTCATCTCAATCAATTGAGAATGAAGGATTAAACTGTATTGCATAGAAGTATAAAGCAATGACGAGAAACTTTAAGATTCAGATACACCATCGTTTAAGTAGGCATTAGAAATTAATATATAAGTATGTACAATTTCATATAAAATTTGTTAAAATTGAAAACAACTGTCCATCTTATAATTAGGTTCTTTTTTACCCGTCATATACGAAGCAACTTTTAATTTTGTCTATATAATGTAAAGGTAAAACTGAATTTCCCTACATAAAATAATGGCTGCCGCTCGTATGGATTGTGCATCGGTTCGCGACTTGCTCGAGCAAAAAAAGCCTTAATTAATCAAAGCTCCGAGCTGTACAAGAATAGCAAGCACTTTAGCATCGATCTATGGCCGAAAGTCGACAGGAGCTCTCAGTCGGTGCAGTAAAGCTCCTCTGCGTCCAAAAATACATCGTGCGCGCACACAGCGGATTCCCCCCTTTTTATACAAAAGAGTGCAAAAGAAGGACCAATAATTTCCACGGACGTAGGCGCATAATCATCTTTTTAGCTCGATCCGGCATCCTTTATATAGACAAAGTTCTCGTCGCGCGGAAGAGCGGCCGCCTGCGATAAAACTGGCCGAGAGCCGCGCGGCTTCTCTTTCACTCTCTCTTCCTCTCTCTGACTTTGATAATGCACGAGCTGGCCGAGGCCGCAGCTCCGACTTTATATAATCGAGGCCTCTCCTCAAAGTGTTGCTGCTGCCGCTGAAGTGCATGGTGTGCCTCGTGTGGCGTTGTATATCTCTCTCTCTCTCTCTCGAGGAGAGCGCGGGATAAAAAAAGACACCGCAAGCACACGACGGGGCCGTCTTTTCATCGTGTCGACATCGGCGCTGCTCTCGATTTACACGCGAGCGTCGGTCCGACCGCTTCTAAACTTACTACAAAGAGGATGCAGGCAAGCAAGCAAGCAAGCAACAAGTCAAAGCAACGGTGCAGCCATTAGGACATCTTTTGCTTCGGCGAACAAAACTCACCGAGCGTGACGTTGCCGTTGCTGCTGCTGCGATGCTCCGCGTCGCTCTTATTCACATGCCGGAGATTAGGCTGCTAGACGGGGCCGCGTCGCGTTTCCTCTGGGCTTTACGCCAGAGCCAACAACAGCGAATACTTAAGCGGCGAATTATGACCAGGCGGCCTCTCGGCGGCACACACAAAGCCCAGTCAGCTGAAGCTTTCGGGCCAGGCGCACTTTTTAGGCAAACAGCCGCCCTCGCGTGGACGCGTTTACGATTTTCAGCGGACCGAGGACATACACATAGAGAGAGAGAGAGGAAAAGTTTTCGGCCCCCTTCCAGCGTCGCTGACCACCGAGCGGGAGACTGTAACTTTGCGCCCTGGACCGTGATGATGAACGTGCACGAAAAACCGAGCTCACCTCGAGCCCACCTCCACCTCCTCCCAGCTTCTCTTTGCGCTTTCGACGCTCTGTGTCTCAGCGAGCGCTTTATTATTATTATCTTCGGGGATGAAACTTATCGCGATCGGTTTCGTTTTCGGGGTTTTCGGGGTTTCTTCTTTTTCTTTTTTGGCTTTGAGAATTTCGGAGCGCTTCACTGAGCTCGCTTCCTCTCCACTGTATAGATACTCTTCGTTATATTCCGAAGATTTGTTTTATGAGTTCGGGCTTGTTATAAGTAGTTTTTATCATGCAATAATGCGCACAATATGAAGTATTGTTATACTTTTATATTTATTAAACTTTTTCCAATGAGCATTGTCGGCTCGATTCGTTGAAAAATAAAAGCTACATAAGAAAAAAAAGGTGCTCTTCAACTTGGCATCGACTGTCCTCTAAATTATAGTGCCTTACAAATATTGAGGTCTTTGTATAGGCTCTAATTCAGAGTCGTGGACTTACCGAAATCATATAAATACGCGAATGTCCGTAAAAACTTTGTTAATACGCATTGAATTGCGCGCATATATAAGAGGCATTGAGAAAAAAAAACAAGTCGAAGAATAATAAGAAGCGCTTACACTAACAAGCGCTTGAATGAAATCGCTCCCTATTGCAGGTAATGACCGTGTGGGAAGTAGAGTTTCTGCTCGCGTATCCTGCATTAAGGTCTTTTTTTTCCGGGAATAGTCGTCATCGTCGTCGTCGGCGCGCTCACCTGTAAACGTATCATTATCCGACTTAACAGTCGTATCGCGCAGCTCCCTGGACGGTATATTAAAACGTCGCCCGCGCGCTCAGCTGCGCGTATCGCTTAGCTGCAGTCCCGTATAGAAAAGTCCGCTACTCTAGCTCGGGCGCAAAGCGTGCGCGCCTCGTGGACTGCAATTTGCTGCACGAGCGACTGCTTTATTCTCTCTTTCTCTCTCGATGCGTCTACTCGTACCCTCCGCCGCCATGAAAGATTGAGCAGGTTGCAAAACTTGCGCGAGACATTTGTGCGCTCTAGCTGCTGCCTTTTTCTTCTGCCTCTTCGTTTTTCTATTTCAAGCAGGCAATTACACTGTAAAAAAAACCTTTGTGAAATTACCTACATTGAGATTAGGTAATCATAGTAACCAACGTTGAGAATAGTAAAATTGCTCTTCGCGCATGTTCGAGTATAAAGTCGCGTGCAAACGCAGTGCGTAGAGCGCGCGCGGCCGCTCTTTGCTGTCCTTTTAATCTTATTACTTTTGAACCCTTTATTTCATCAACTTGAAAATTTAGGGTTTTGTAGCTTAAGACTTGTACTTTCGAATGGTGAAATTTATTTTTAAAAAAAAAATGTTATATTTTTTTTGGAATGGTCTGAACATTCAAATTGAATTTTTGACCAGAAAAAAGTGTTTTGGAGTAAAAATACCATTAAAAAGAGCAGGAAAAAATCTATCGATATACATGCTTAGTTTTTTTCTGACACGCTCAATGAAGGATTATAGGCGAGTTGAAAAGAGCGCCTTTTACGCAAAAAATGCGCTGCGCGCGTCCGCTGGCCGGTTTTTGGTAGACGCTCCCATATACAATCTTTTCAGTACTCCACTCTATTATTTTTTCAAATTACAGCTTACCAAATTAAAGCGAATCTTATTATTTGTTCGGTAAACTGAAATGTAGCCATCGTAACGTTACATAACCATCAGAAGCGCATGTCTGGCTATAGAATATTTCCGAAAGTCCTAGATCGACTTATTGCCACCGTATAGCTCAAGTGTCGGTATCGATACAGTAGGTGCGCAGCCTGCGCAGGCACTGCACCTCATACACCGCGTATATTTATCGAGTGAGAATTCGTAGTAGCATCAGCGGCAGCAGATTCGGCGTCGCGAGCACTTTAAATTAGGGATCGCGTCGAGACACACACACATACAAACACACTCGGCGGCTTAAGAAACACGAGGGAAGCTCTAAAGACCCTATCTGGGTCACGGCCAGACAATTAGTATAGACGTTTATATACACGGGCATGGTTTTATATAGCGCAATCGAAAAATGTCGAGGGTCCGCTATAAACCCGCGCGACGAAGGCTGCAGGCCTTTTCTAACCGCGAGCTGGCCGCATGCTCGCGTTGTATACGAGCGTGCAGATCCATAGAGCGCGATGTTCGAGTCTCTTTTTCTAACGATTACGTGTATCGTGACGAAAAGGTTGCGAACGCATTAAATATTATATTTAGAGGCTCGCTGCGCTCAAGAATTTTCGGACGAGTTGCGCCGCTTGCTGGCTCTGCGAGAAAATTGATGTGAGCGCCGATTGCGGCTCGCGAGCTTGCATACTCTGTGTATGACATTCGCTTTGACTGATTCGAGCGAAGCGGAACAAAATTGGCTTATTCAAAGCTCGGATTTGAAAATCTCGTGAATTTTATGTTATTTAAATTTAAAGTAAATCGCGATTGTGGATGCAAAAGGCATTGGTACTCAACTTCAATTAGTCTTATGTACATTCATTTTAAAACAGACCCTCGCTAAATCTTGGTCATAACCACTATATACGAAGCTTCTGACGCGATTTTTTGTGACTCCTTGTAAAACTTGAGCGGCAAGGAATGTTCAGTCGCTCTCTCTTTCTAAGTCAGCGCGAGAAAATTGAACTAGGCTGGCGCTAGTGTGTGCGACTGTCGAGGACGACAGCGGCCATAGATTGACTCTCGGTATATATCTATCAGATAGTGAATAATAGGTATCTAAGCAACGCGAACAGGAGATTCTCGTGCGCGAGCGAAGGTCGAAATCGCGTATATAGCAAGGCCAGGAAGTCGAACGGAAGAGATGAGAGATTTGCCCGGTGACCGAAACTTGTTCCACTCTATATGCGTATGTGAATCTGTGGGTATATCGCATTTCATGTTGTCGTATGTATGTATCTATTTTGTTATTTCCCGCGATTTTCTTATTCGCGGTAATGAAAAAATAGAATGACTAAATTGTGCGTATGGGAACTTTGATGTGTAAACTGGTGCTGCGTTTTAAGTAGTAACAGTTGAGCTGTCATGTTTTTTCTCGTGTATAATTTAAAATGTTTCGATCGTATATGCACAGAATACGATAATCAAATGTATATATATATATATATATATATATACTTTGAGGTGAGATAATTCCCGATATATGTTGATAAAATATTTTTCATGTGACAACTGCTATTATATTCTGTCCTACGTAATAATGATACATCGAACGATCGCCGAGTATATAAAAGGTTGAAATTTCTTAATCCTGTACAAAACGAAGTCCGGGAGGTATAGGAGCTGCGCAATTCAGTAAACAAAACTTATATACCCAGAGCAGCCCCTCTCTTTACTATTTCCATCAATCATGCGATCGCAATAAATGCATTTCCCATTCAAGGGTTTTCCTCGATTCCATCGCCACGATTCCTATATCAACTTTGCCGCAACCCCTCGTCTCTCCCTTCCTCTCTCTCTCTCTCTTGCTGTCTGTCTCTCTCTCCGTTTCACCCTCGGTTTTTCCGCGATCAGCAGACGCGCATGCATCGCAGGCCCCAGGATACGCAGTTCTGCTGCTTCCCTCTTCTCTCTCTCGCTCTCTCTATCTCCTACCTTCTCCTCTCTTCTTTTTTTTTAGGTCTATATATCCACACATACGCGCGCGCGCGTACACACAGGGACGTGGGCCATATTTCTCTCTCTTTCTTTCCCCCCAGCAGAGTGAGAGAGAGCGAGAGAGCGAGTGTAGTCCGCGTGCGTATTGATCGCGCGCGCGCAACGCCGACGCGCCGATATGCGCCCAGCCGGATCCTTTCCGCTTCTCTCGCTCGCAGGCAGCGTAAGCCGAATTAAGCCCGCTCTCTTTCTCTCTCTCCTCTCTCTCTCTTTCTCTCCCCATCTCTTTCTCTCTCCGCAGGCCAGCTCCGAGCTTTCGCTTTTATATGTACGCAGCAGCGGCAGTAGCTGCGACGGCGGCCGCTGCGTGATATACCGTCCGTAATATTCTGCGATTTACGGGGGCTTTTTAATTTTCGAGCTTTTCCTGCTCGTCTGCGCGCACTGCCAAGGATGGGTGGCGGACTAGGCTCTGCGTCTCTCTCCCCTTTATCCATCTCTTTCTCTCTCCCTCTCTCTCGCTCTCTCGTTCTTTCTCTTCTTTCTTTTCTTTTCACTCGCGTGCAGCTTCATACGCTCTCGGTGCTTTTGAAATTTTTGATGAGATTGCGCGCGGCTCTAAAGGGGTTTTCCAGTAGTTTAAAAAAAATGATTTTTTTAGTTTTACTAGGCTGCTTAATATCAATTCAATTAAATTAATGAAAATTATCATCAATTACTAAGCTTACTCGCAGTACTCAATGTTCTTTAATTATCCAATAAAATTAATTAATCGTAAGATTTTTAGATAAAAAGTGTATAGAAAAAACTAAATTAAAAGAACTGATATTATGGAGTTTTGACAATTCATTTGCTTTCAATAAACTGACCGACTTTTTAGACATAATATTATACGCTTTTATTGTAATTGGCACATTACGAGTAAGATCGCAGAGATAAACCTTCAATTATATCTACACATATAATAAACATATTTCTTCTATAACATCTATAGTATAGGGAATCGAAAACCCAATTCGTATACATAGAAATAACGAAAGAAAAGTGCGTATATTTCAATGTTTCTTCTTCATATATATAACATAAAAGACGGTCTCGAATCCAGCAAGGGCTTTTAAATGAAATTAAAAATTATTCTTTCATCTCGTATTCCCCGCATTTCACGCTGGGTCGTCGCGCCAAATTACGAGCGAGTCAAGTAGTAGTAGTCGCACTCTAGGCCGGAAAAAAGACTCTCGTCGGTCGAATAAAAATGCAACGGGCGCAGACCCGTTAGAAAACGTAGCATCAGCAGCAGTAACGACGCGTCATGGCCGCGCGCGCGCGCATTGATATTGCAGGTACGCATAGATCGAAGGCGCCGGATGCGCGTCGTGAATCACATTATTATATATAGGGGCTATTGCAGGCCGAATTCGGGCATTGCACGTGTGCGCGCGGCGCACGCACAGTTCATAAGTATACCTATATATGTACTCTCCTAACGGTCGATTTTAGGGGTCGCTTCGTACATATATACATATATATATGTGTGTATACGCGCCGTCTAACGATCGCTCGCGCACTTGTCCACGCGCGCCGCTTATCACTAATGCTCATCGCGCAGTCGTATATATATACGCATGTGTGTGCGTGTGTGTGTGTATGCCGCTACCGGATGTACATAAAAGCCTCCCGAAAAGTCTTTTCCCCTTTACGCTCGACCTCCTCTCTTTCTTTCTAGCTCTCGCTGTGTACATATACTCGCGCGCTTTATTATACTTTGTCTTATATATATATATATATATGTATGGCGTGAGCGCACAAGAACGGTATATTCGTGTGCAGTGGCCAGAAACCAAGCAAGTGCGCTTCCTCGCTTCTTCTTTATATGCCTTTATGTGCCTATAGTAGTTATAATTTTGGAGCAGTTTCGTCGCGATGCTGTTGCTGTTACTACAGTGACTTCTTGCCTCGATGATATGACCGTCAATGGAGCGAAGCCGCGGCTGCAACATCGGCTGGAACATACGGTGCGCACTTTTCTTTTGAGCCTGCCCTTTTTACTCGCCTAGTTTTATTTGTGCGTCGGGAAAATTTAGTATAGCTCGGAATAAAGTAGGTCAAGTCGGTTATATAGGCTGTGGATGAACGACGTATATATATCGACGCCGGAAAAGATTCGCGCGGCGTCTGTTTTATCTGACTATGTAGGATAGTACGAGCTGAGAAATTGTCTTATTGTGGGCTTTCAGAAATGCGAGCTTGAATTCAACGAAAAGATTCTTGCGATGATAAAAACCAGTCGCCAAATTACAGAGGTTCACCCTTTAGCTTAATTAAATAGCGAATCTTATATATATATATATATATATATA
>UELV01063809.1:1335-12197 GCA_900490015.1 Megastigmus stigmatizans
GGGGGGGGTGGAGGGTAGAGAATAGCGAGCGCGCTAACGCGGGAAATTGTTAGGCAGGCGCGCGCGGAAATTTAAATCTTTGGTAAGCCTTCGCAACCCTTCCATCCCCCCCCCCTTCCTCCACCCCGTGTCTATGCGCTATGCGTTCGCGAATCCGTGTGAGTGTGTGTATGTCTGTGTAATACGCGTACGCGCGGACTCAAGCGGTTGAGGGTGATAAAAGCCGTCCACACCTCCCACCCCCGAATGGAATGGGGAGGAGGGGGGTGTTGTGCAGGCACGGATAAATGCGATTTCGTTGTGTGCGCGCGCGAGCATCATGATGGCGGATAATTTATTGTGGATCATGTTTTTTTGTACTTCGATCAATACTGCTTTTTGACTCGCGGATGAGGCCGCGGCTAGGTACTACGCGCGCACACTCTCACACATCGACGCCTTTTTTTATCTCTCGTATTAATGGAGAAGTTTTTAAATACCAAGCGGTTTTCAGTTTGTTCGTTGTGCCATTTTACTTGGTCTGGTTTTTTTCTTTCACACTTCGTCGGGTTTTACGCTTATACCTTTTTACGAATTATCGGGACAGAGAATTTACGCGTTCAACTCGCCTTGATTGGTTGTTAATTTAATATGCTTTTTGCGCGAAAGGCTTGCGTTGATGGGGATTAGATTGGATTTTACATTTGTATGATTTTTTAAAATTAATAGCAGTTTTCAGAATGGAGGAGTGGTAGCTGCAAAGATTGAATTAATTTTCTCTTTCGAGATTAAATGTAGCTTTGAAATGAGGAAACGTTGTTAAATCTCATGATTACACTTAAAGTATCTCTTTGATCTCGTTGAATCGTAACAAAAGCTTTGCAGGGATGGCTGAATGAAAATTTTACAATAATGTTTTTGTATACTACAACTGCAGACGAATTTAGCTTTGCACGAGTATAAAAAAATTCAACGTTAGTGGTCATTGTTTTATTTAACATGTATTTTTTTAGAATACAGACGTGAATAATTGTTCAAAATTCACGTCTAATTTTCTATACTCAGGACAACTTAAATTTCCCTGCAGTGAAATTTCACTAATTTCAAATTACAATGCATATGCAGTTGTTATATACAACGGTATACGCGGTCAACTGCTAATTACTGAATCTCTCTGATTCAATTTTAACAATGTAATAACCGCTTGCATTCATGGGGAAATGCAAATTTTACCACGAAATGAAGTTCCATACCGAAAATTCCATAAAATTCTTATAAGAGATCCAGAAAATGTATCTCCCACACCACCACCACAAGTCATAATCATAATTTTGAAACGGAAAATATCAAGGTATCAAGTCTACCTAGGAGAAATTAACGATCACGTAATATCTAATTACATACCATACCCGTTCACGAAAACCGCGAGCAATCAGACGACAGATTAATTTAACACCTCAGAACCGAAATAAAATTTTGCAAAGACAATATCCATTTGTGCCCTCTGTATTCTCTCGCGATCGAAAAATCACGAAAATCAGTTCGAAGTTGGCCGAGTGAATTATCGGCTAGCACACGCGGTGTCGGGTCGACAGCGCTAGATCAAACAGAAATTCTGCGTAGCACATCGGGCCAATCCTGAGGGTCTCTACATATGCTCGGTAATCTCGTGTAAACCATGCTCTCTGGACAGAGATTAAGGGAAGGGTTACGGAGATATAGAGAAAGCGAACGGTGGGACGGGGGGTGAGGAGGAGGAGGAGGAGGAGAGAGGCAGCGAACCGACCGACGGCCGAGAGCCGGAGGAGCTAAACTTGGCTTAGCGCGAAGTCATTTAGCCGAGGCTTACGGAAAAGCTTCGGTTGAGGCTGGCTAGCCCTGCTGCTGCTGCTGCTGCTGCTGCTGCTGGCACTGCCGTTGCGGCTCGCATGAATTTCAGCGGGTCTGTGGAAACCGACAGAGGACGTTTTGCGCGCCGGGCCGACTAAGTCTCCCTGGCGATGCCGACAGTCGGATTCCTCGTTCCACCCCCTCGACCCATTGTTCGCCGCACCTGGATTTTCGAAGGGAAAAAAAACATGGCTGTCCGGACATTGTCAGCTCATCGGTCGTATTCTTTCTTTGTGTTTCCTCCTCTCGCTCTTTTCTTTTTTTTTTTTTTTGAAAATTTTTAGCGCGCATCGGAAACGTTATTTTTGGGTTAACGGCTTTTACTTTTATTTCTCTATACGATTTATTTTTTTTTCTGTCGTTTTATTACGTCGACTTGATGCTCGTGTGCACTTTGCGTATAGATATGAAATTTGCAAATGGAACGTTCTACAAGTTTAACTTTTACTTGGGAGGTTTAGTTTGTTCCGACTAATTGATTGAAATTTAAAGGGTAACATTTTGGTTTGTTAGGCAATGTTTGTAACGAAAATGAAACTTTGTTAGTTGGAGTTTAGAAACAATGGAGATGTTGGTGTTTAACGTTGTTTACTAATAAATGAAAGTTCATAATGATAAATGTTTGCTGTATGACATTTAGGAACACTAATTAAACATTTATTTTCAATATATAGTCAAAAGGAGAATCATTCTCTTGTTAGTACACAAAAAAGTTGGAATATGTAAATAATATCCTAGGAAGTTAGCAAATATTTGTTATAACCACACTTCGAAAATACTTAATAAATTAGTATAACTAAGCAAACTTTAATGCTGGAATTTTAGCTTTTTAATCATTGGCGTGGTATTGCTTATTACGCTATATTAGTAAGAACATGGTATTTTTAATTACATCGGCATCGCATAGTTCCAGTTATGCATGAAAATGTGCTGTGACGCATGGTCTTGGATAATCAGGATTATGTAACATTCTGGTGCGTTAACATTCTATAAATATTTAATAAAATCATTTAGGTATAGAATCTTATTAATTATTGGAAAATGAAGAGGCGAATAAATTACTTAGATATTTGTATAAATGAATATCTTTTAGTTATCTCATGTTAAACGTACTTTATTTTCACAAGTTGATTTTAACAGAATTACACTGTCGACTAATTACTGCACATCCTTTTATAAGAATATGAATGATATTATTTTTATAAAAACACTTCACATTAATATATCAAAGAAAAAGGACTAATTTTTTGTAGACTTCTTGGCCTGCTTTTATCTCCAGAGCTAACTTTATTTAATTACGCTCATTATAACATAATTAAGTAGCTCCTTGCGGTTTTGAGAAATCTTTTACAAAGGCAACTTCTAACTTAATGTAATAACAATTCTGTTTCAATTCCATAAAATGCTAATTGATAAAGTATATCGTAGAAAAACAAGTTCTCGAGTTTTTCATCATTATATACAGCGGCAAACAGCTTAGACAAGCCGAGTAGAAAAATAATTACGTCGACAAAATAAATTTTAACGTTAGTAGCGTCTACAAAGTCTGTCTAAAAGGTCTTCCTTCACCCACGAAACTCGAGCGCAAACTGTGCCGTTCCCACCCAGTATCAAAAGCTTGATTATATATCTTACGCACCTCGTATATCTCTCATCCCTCTACCCATAACCCCTGCTCCATTACCATAACCACCCCAATTCGCAGCCTCGTGCAGCGTTGCGCATACAAAAACTGCCGTCGCGTACGAACCAGCCGAATTCCACAGGTCCAGAAGAGACCCCCCATGTGTAATCAACGAGTTGTGCACCCGCTTACATATATATATACGTACACACGTCTACCTCCGGCTCTTGCTGTACACCTATATACACATATAATCGCCTAGGGGTGTCGTCGTTGTTGGTAGTAGGCGATAAATCAGCTGCGGCTCGTCGGCGCTTCGCACGCACCGACACACCCTCTCTCTCCTCCTCTCTCTCTGCTCTCCCCTGGTTAATTAACGTCACGCGGGAAAAGAGGCTATCCACCTCCTCTGTCGCTTACTTGGACGACATGCTCGTCTGCACCGGAGTGGCGGATCGTCAAGGCTAGGTTAGGGGATGAGGAATATATAGTTAGCTGCTGCTGCTGTTGCTGGTGCCGTTCGGTCTCGGCTGGATATGTGTGCGCGTGTATGTGTGCAATACCCAGTCACGCCTGTGGAATACTAAAAAGAAAACGCTTGGATATATACGTGTCTACACACACTCCCCCTCTAAACCAACCCCATTTGATATGCGTCCCTTAGCATCGACGTAGCTGAGAGAGAGAGAGAGAGAGAGAGAGAGAGACGCACACAGAGCCGTGCGTTTCTTCATCTTCTTATTCTGTTTGTCCATCCTCCTTTACCTCTGTCTTTTCCCTCGTCTGGGGGCTTACACACTCGCTCTCTTTCTTCCTTCGTTTTACGTTAGAGGAGCGCCTGGAAAATCAGATGTTTGCCAAGTATCTCCTGCAGCGCTGCAGCTTCTCCTGATATCGCAAGTTCGCTCTCGATGGCAGCTATCTGCCTCCTTGGATACCTAGACTCGCTTATTTCTTTTATTTCCCCAACGTGTGCGCGCGCGTTTGCGTGCTGTGTGTGTATGTGCAAGCCTGTGCAGGCATAGTTGGTGGGGCGAAGAATTTTTCCGCTCGTCGGTTTCGGTGGTTTTCTCGCTACGCTGACTTCCAACCGCTTTCTTTATCCTTCTGCTACGGGTATTTCCTCCCATTCGCCCGTGCGACCGTATATGTGGATGCGTGCTGCTCCCTTCGACGTTTTTAACGGTTTAGACTGTAGGCTATTTTGCGAGGGGTGGACTTGGGGGGTTCGAGACTGCGCACTGTAAATGTATTCCTGACTCGGTGCCAAGAGTGGGTATACGCTATCGCCAAGCGATGATCTTCCTTTTTTTATGGCTTCTGTAACCCAACTCCTGCCCCCCCCCCCTCCCCTAGCCGTTCTTGCATCCCTCCGGTCCCGATTTACCACCAACGACTGTCTAATCGTCCGGTCGACGGTGTATTGGCTCAGCAGCGGATCGGCCGCTGATAGGGGAAGAGAAATAATACAACTGCCGTCGCCACCGCGAGATGGTACATTCGAGAATGAAGATGTTAGAGCTGTGATAAAGGGTCGGACCGATATTCCTCGCAACCGGTTCACCCGTTAATAGAATTGTTCTTTCCCATTTTCTTTTTGAACCCCTATTACAGATGGATATCTAATGGAATTGAAGAAAGTTTTATGGTGCTTCTCTTCTTGTTTTCAAATTGTGTGGGAGGGTAGCTCGAGATTATTCGCGGCTGTGAGCACAATTTATTGTTCCGGTGTTTTATTTTTTTCTACCGGTCGTTAATTTTGACGAATGGTGCATGTTTTGGCTGTTTCTCAACTTTGACTGCGGAATTAGTGGTCCGCTTTAAGACATCGGCAAACCAATTGAAACGATATTTGGTTCATCGAAGTTATCGAAGTCGTCGTGTTTTTTCGTGACCTAGTACCAAGAAACGACATGAGCTTATTTGTCGGCAGTGAATTATGATCTGATTATAACTTTTCATTTTCGAATTATTCATTCGGTCAAAGAAATACGAACATCAAAATTAACGGGAAACACAATAATCAAATCGTTAACGCGAATCGTTTTGTTGTTATGGGTATTATTGAATATTACGTATAATCTCAATGTGTATTATGTAATGGAGAGGGAATGTCATTACCACCGATGACTATGGAATATTAATGTTTTATGTTTTAGTAATCCCCTAGTCCGCAATCGGTATTAACCATAACGATATTAAATTTAATATCGCGTCTAACATTATTTGGATGATGCAAATATGGCGACAAGGTTTTTAAAAATTACCAGATTATATAATTTCGCAATCAGAAATCATAATATGCACAAATCTTAGAAAATCATTTCATTTTAAATTGAAAAATTTACAATTAAGATATCCGGAATAGTGCATTTTAATCCACAGTCCGTTGCATTCGCGTCCTCGCAACGATGCTCGCGATTGTTGAGCGAATTTTCGCCCACATGTCGGTGGAAGACGGAAACGCGCTCTATAGATGGTTTCCCTTAAGGGGATTACACGCAGTATACAATGCCTCTCTCTCTCTCTCTCTCTCACACACACACCCCTCCAGTATCTGTATATTTATGTACAGCTGTGATGGGGAAAGCTTCCATCGCGCAACTCGGCACACCGACTGCTGCTGTCACTGCTGTATTCAGAAAACTTTAATTAGCTCGAGAACCTTATTGACTAACTACCTCGGAACTTTTCCATTCGGAGGTTACAATTCCAAAGCTTGGAAGACAGAGAGAAAGAAAGAGAGAAAGTGAAGGGAGAGGAAAAAAGTAGAGAAAGAGAGGCAAAAAATATACATATATATGTATATACGGTCTGATGCACGAGCACAATAATGGACATGACTGGGATGTCGGAAGGGGTGGAATAAAAGCCGGTAAAAGGATTCTGAAGTCTATGCTAGCGAGTGTACTCGTGGCAGAAAGATTTTGCGGAACACTTCCTTACGCACTGGCTTATATGCGCGCGCGCGCGCTATTTCGTAAATGTGCGCCGAGAAAGAGATCTACAATGTGGAATGCACGTTGTAATTGAAGTATGCGCCTATATTTTTCTTTGCCTGCGCATTTTGTCGATAGTTTCTAGATTTTAGCCTGTCTCGAGAGAAAGATTTTATCTGAAAATGTGAAAATTTTCAAATCGAAGATTTTGCAAAGTTGTATTTTGAATTCGATAAAAAAAAATGGAAAACAGACGATCTTCAAACAGAAAGTAATTTTCCATTTTAAAATTGATATAACCGATAGATGAATAAACAATAAGCTATGATTGCGAGCGAAAGAGGCTCAGTTTCTATATTTATGTAAGCCTTATGCCTATACCTATACACGGGCTCGCAAAGCACGCGTGTGCATAAAATCTGAAAAAGCGCGGGAGGTTGTTGGGAGGAAGAAAATTCGGTTGAGCGGAAAAGGACGATATAACGCAAAGCCGATCGAGCGTTTGCCTCTGCGTTCCTGCATCAACTTATATTTTTCTTTCTCCATCTTACATAATGCGAAACGAGTATATATATATATCTTTCTCTCTGTCTGGACGATCTAAGAAAACGATATGTAGCTGCCTTGTCGATAGCTCGGTAATACGTATGCATCGGCATTGCAAGTAGAAAAAGCCGGCTAGAGCAAGACTTAAGGCTGACGTGTAGTATAAACCACGTATAGTATAAACAGGCCGGAAGCCAATGAAGCACGACTTATCTCCAGCAGACTTATCTCATCTTCTGGTCAGGTTTGAATTTCGCGAAATTCGATTTCGCCTTTCTCTCTCTCTCTCTCTCTCTCTCTGCGGTATATTCACATTTCTCGGCTGCAGGGCAACTAACCTCTGCGTCTGTGTGCGTGTATAGTTCGTGAGTTTTCACGTAGATACGGATATACGTGTATATGTATGTAAGTGGCGGTGGTCCGAGAAGCCAATTTCACTTGGATAATAGTAATAATAAATATACAGGGGGTAGCGCGGCTGAAGCATGCTGGCCGCGCACGACGTAATTCCGGCTATAGACTTTAATATACCGCGAATAATTTTCTATATACGCCGAGGCTGGAGAGATTCAGAACCTGTGTACGGTATAGTACAGGACGATATCGTCTGCATCTGGGAGTCACGCGAAGCTCGCTTTTCTGAATTATCCCTGCCAGGGATATGGTAGTAGGGTGGCGGCCTCGTAACGTCAAATGTCCTCGACGCCTCGCCGCTATTGCTGCTATATAACCAAGCGTTTGGGTAATTTAATTTTATCGGAGAATGGCTGTTGTCGGTTTGTGAGCTTGGAAATTGGGTGGGGAAAAAAGGGCTGCCCTCTTGATGGTTATTAAATTAGCTTGTTATTCAATTTTCATGATTAATGCTTAAACGGGTTCTGGGCTTTGTTTGTGGGTTTCCAGCGCGTTTACATCTATTGATCGATTGTTTCTCTTCTGTAATTTGGGTGCATTTTGGTGGCTTTTGTTTTTGGATACAAAGACGGTATAGAATTGTTAGTAAAGATTGATGATTTGTCGGATTGTAAACGAGAATTACTTTTCATTATTGGAATGGTCAGATTTTTACAAAAACGTATCTGAAAATCATACACGTGCTTTAAATTTGTTTCTTGAGATCTTGATCAGTTGAAAAGAAATATTTCGTAATGAAAATACAGCAATTAGATGCGCTAATAACAATAATGATATGTAAATTTGATTGTTATAACGAGCTTAGGGAATTGGGAAACGGAGTATAACTAGAGTAAGTGTAGGGTAAGCTACCGAGCCTGTGTCGATTAACTGAACATAAGCTTTGACACAGAGCACAGTAACTGAGACACAATAAATGAATATTCAAGATTCTGTGGTAAACAGACAACAACGCTTAATCAATAACTAACTAACGCTTTTATTTTTAATTCTTAATGCGTTTAATATCAAAATGTATTTTATCATTTGGAAACAAATTTAACGCCTAATTAGTAGATAATACCGAAGGTACCAAATGGATAAAAATTAGTGCATTTGAACAAATTTTATAATCAGTGTACGTAATCGGCACAGTAACAATACACTTGGCCTAATAATTACAAAATTGTATTTTCAATTTAACGTGCACAATTCATTAATTATTGAAATATCATGATGTATACGGCATGAAATTGGTTTACTGTTGATAGCCGATTATTTCATATTAGTATTAATGTACCAACATATGAAGTCCAAAATTATAAGCCGATTAGAAAAGTATACCTATGATTAGTTTCAATATAGCTTTATTTGGCGGCTTGAAATTCATTTAATTTCTCTCTAATTATTTCTTGTGTTTCCGATATACTCGAAGCTCAAATTCACCAATCAATTTAACCAAATTTAAATATTAATTAAATAAAAAACTGCATTATTTATTATGAATTATTTTCATTCAAATAAATAATATGATTAACGTTTAAACGGCAACTGAAACATCAAGCAAAAGCGACTGACAATTACAATTCGAAAGCATATATCTTGCTTACGGGCAAAAAAATGCATTCTAATACGTGGAAAGTATAATGTAGATTATACACAGCGCGTGGCGTGTAAAAAGCGATGAAAAAAAAAAGGAAGCGACGAGGCCGAATTAACCACCCCAGATGATGATTTATCGCGGCCACTGCACACGTGAGCGCATGTACATAGCGCTGGAAAAATGTGCTGAAAACGTGGCGCGGCGCCGACACCGTTGGAGCTAAATGCGATGTCGCTTGACCCTTCCGCCCAAAGGGGGGGAGGTGGGGGGTGGCCAGGGGAGGGCTGCAAATTCACGTGGCGGCCAAGTAGTCGGAACAAGGCAAACATTTCACGAGCTTTCATTAAGGCTTGCACTTTCCGCGACTATTTGCGCCTCACACCCTCTCTCTACTCTGCGCTATATGCTTCTCTTCCTCTTCATCTGTTTCACTTTCTCTCTCTCATTTAATGCTTCCCTTTGTCTCACCTTCGTACTCGCTCCTTTTATCACTGTCAACCTTGCCTTTTGTCAGGTATTCTCTTTTTTTACTCCCTCTCTCTCTCTCTCTCTCTCTCTCTCGCGCGCTTTCTTTGTGCCTGAACGAGTAAATGTTTAACGAAAAAGTTTCTTGGAGTAGAGCGGGAATAGAGGCGATGGAAATTGAGATAAAGTAGCAAAGTTTTAACAATTATTACTATTCTCACTTTTCAGTGAAAAATATTTTTCACTTTAAAGTGGTTCGAGTTTTACAATGTATATTAAATACTTCAATATTATATGCGTACTTGAACTAAATTGCTATTTAATTTTGTGACTTATACCCAAAGTTCGTGTTCTGTCTACCTTTCGTTCTTAAAACTTGGAAAAACATTCTTACTTTTGCAAGTTCAAAATCAGTACAGCCAACCCTATAGTACAATGCTGTAAATAGATTGAGACTGAATTTCTTCACAATTATTATACTCTGTCAAAAATTTTATAAAAAATGTTTTACATTGTCAAGAATTTTTCGATAAAAATCATTAATCACAAAATATTTTTAACACAATAATAGCCAATGTGCGCATAAAAAAAATAGAAGCAAGAGACTGAATGCGTACTTAAAAATCCATCTCATATGAGAACTCCACTCTATCAAGCTACAAGATAGAAAGAGAATCTCTGAAATAGATTACAATCGATAATGAAGGATGAGTGTTTACAGAGACATAACAATTATTGCAAAGCCACGTCAGAATTTGGGAATCGCGAAGAAAAACAGATGAGAGACCCATCGAGAAAAAATTTCTATCGTTACAAAGTTTATGTAGCAGAAAGTAGGGGGATGAGAGGAGAAATGTGGAGGAAGGAAAAAAAGGTAATGCGAAGTGATTCGTTCTCAGCCGATATGTGTTCCTCAAAAGTCAAGGACCAAATGAGCTCTGCTCTTTGCACGAACACCTATTTATATAGAGGATACGAAAGGAAAGATCGTGAAATGTGCTTTCCTGCCAATGCTCCTAACCGATGTGTACTCCTCGGAGTTGGAGACGTATAATGTGTTCTGTTCGCTCAACTTACATGAGAGAAAGATGGAGAAGGGGATGGGAGGAACTGTTATGGAAAGTTCTACCACCCAATGTTCGCGGTCGATGTGCTTTCCTCGGAGTTCGAGCAGAGGGGTGGAAAAGGGACGAACAGTTATGGAAATACTTCTCGAAAGTCGAGGACATGGTGAGTTCTGTTCTTCGCTCAAGTCCGATGTAGCAGCGGGGCAAAAGGAGGGGAGCGAAATGACAGTGGAAAATACTGTTAGTTGGAGCTTGTACTCCTCGAACATTGGTGCTCAAATGAGCTCTTCCTTCATTGCACTCCCTGTTGTACATCCTGTGACGGAGACAATGTCGGTGGAAAGATTATGAAAAGT
>UELV01063810.1:1308-13673 GCA_900490015.1 Megastigmus stigmatizans
GGGGGGGGGGGGGGGGGGGGGGGGGGGGAAAGGAAGGAAATCGGCGCTGCAGTGCACCGAAAACAGAGACGACAAACTCTCCACTGAAAGAGACAAAGACGCTCGGGGTATACGTATATGTATAATACAAGCGAACCTCGCTAAAAGTGAAGAAAATAAAAAAAAATCCAAGCTACGCGCACCCACCGGGCAGCTAAGGTAGAGAGAGAGAGAGAGAGAAACAAATCGCGGCGCGACGCCCACAATTTATTCGAGGGACGGCCCTGCGCTGGAGAGAATTAAGATCCGCCATGGTCTGGGCCTCGCAATGGGATCTCTTACACACATACACACACACACGCGTGTACACTCACCTTCCTTTTTTCCACCTCCATCGCCGGGTGTGCGCGCGCCTATTCTATATAAAAGAGCAAGAAAGAGACGGAGAGTGAGGGGGAGACAGAGAGAGAGAGAGAGAGGGAGAGAGACTGCGAGCCGTAATTTACTGCCGTACTCGAACAGTTAAAATGGGAAGCGGCACGAGAGAGAAAGAGAGGGAGAGAGAATACGAAGAAGCAGCGAGCGAAGTAGATATACGATAAGAAAGAGGGAGAGAGAGAGTGAGAGAGAGGTGAGGGCGCAGACGCACTCTTACCACCTCCGCGGCTCGCGATAGCAGCCATCGCGCTGGGGACGTGAGCTCGCGTGGGCGGGACCACCGAAGCCCCTCTCTCTCTCTCTCTCTCTCTCTCTCTTACCATACACTACGTGTGTGTGGGTACACGCGAGCCTATACATAGATATACACATGTGTGATCATCGAAGCAAAGGACGCCTCTATTGAAAAACCAGTTTGTCCGTGTGCGTTTGTATGTGCTCTTTGGGTTTTTGTCCACTGCGCTGCTGCATAGCATTATAAACCGTATACCCAGGGGCAAAGCGGGGGGAATGCACGTCTTTCTCTCTCTCGGCCCTTATGCCACAATAAGGGGGCAGGAGCGGGACGACTCCTCGCCTCGGCCAATGGCTGGTCTTTCGCCCCTCGACGTTCTACGTGCATTAAGCTCGTATATATGTATATGTATATACCAGCATACTCGCGGGGGGTTTCTCCATTATACGCGGCCGCAGTCCTTTTTTCGTTTTGTTATTCCTCCTTTTTTTTGCGCGCATTCTTTCTCTCTGCCACTCTTCTTTTTCTTGTTCGACGCGCGCGTATATACTAATTCGAGAGGATCTGCGCGCACTGCACCTTTTGCGGCCTGAGTTTCTGGGAAGAGAGTATATAGTTTTATCGTGTCTGCCGCCAACCTCCCCTCTGCTGCACTCGAGAGATTTTAGATGCAATTCGTCCGGACGCGAGATGCTGAATTGGCTTGCCTGCCTTCTCTCTCTCTCCCTCTTTCTCTCTTATATGCATGACTGGCGACGCGCGCTCTACGATGTATTTGCGCGAAAAATTGCTCGAAGGTACCAAACTTTTCCTACGCGGCTATGAATCGTTTCGTTGGATAAGTGTTTTATATCGTCTCGCGTTACTTGTAAATTTTTCAATTAGTAGTCCTGCTCTACTTATAGTTTGCATTCGATTATTTAATTATATCATGGGTTCTGCGTAATAAAGAAAATGCAACGAATGTGATCAAAACACTTTGTTGACTCGTTAAAAAACTGTTGTGTCAATCACTATATGGAAACCTGAAACTTTATAAATTTACTAATATTCTTATTTTAATACGATTATTAATTCATTACTCTTTACAATATACGACAGTCGATATTCCAGGTATCTATACAATCATCGAAGAGCTATTTTTGTATCAAAGACCAATTTAATTATTGTTATAATCTAAATTAGACTTGAAAAAATCAATCTAGTTTGCAGTAGGTTGTTCGCAAATTGTATAACTTGTTTTTAACGGTATTATTATTGGTTAACACTGGTTAATTATTATTTTTCCAAGTAATATTAGCATGGCTCAATGATGAATGCAAGTTTCCTGTAATTTTCATTAACGTTTTTCAGCTCGAATTTAACTAATCCACGTCTTTGTCAGAAAATATTTCAGTTGCAATGTAGTAAGACCAGTTGCAACTACTTTCCATAAACTGCTGTTTATATAAAAAATCTATTTTAACTAATAGAATAGCAAAAAGCTCATTAAGAAGAATTATTTAAATATTATACATCTGTTAGATATGCTTAACTTTGAAATTTTTAAACACCTGTCAATTTCACTTACAAATGAACTTCATAATAAAATCACAACCTAAATACACTTTTGCAATGCATATATAATCAAGGCGTCGACAAGTCATATAATACACATGTTAAGTGAAGAAACTGACAAATGACATAAACAAGAAATAATTTGATTTTGAATCTTTTATAAATACATGGTTTATGTTTCTCCAATTAATCAATCATAAGTAGTTAAGTTTAATTATACATTACCGAAGCTCAGCTGTTTAGTCGTCAGCTCTACTAAAAAAGGAAGAAAAAAAAACCAGTCTCAAGAATTTCTCAATTAGGCAGTCGCTTAAAGCCGCGAATTTGCATCTCTTATCACCAAACAGTCGCCATAGAACTCGAATCTTACAAAGCTACCGGTATAACAAAGAAGCTACCGCGCTGCTCTTACAATTAAAATCAGACCATACACTTAATCCGCCCAGCCATTATAACTCGATTGCCGTATCATATAAATCGAATAATTTTTTTGCCCCGAGATACGCGCCACATAGAGCTAAACTCGTTTATACATCAGCGGACGTATACCTAATGTATATTAGCCACCGGCTAGATATATGCAGATATTTCATTTTAGTATACGCTCATAGGCGAGATTAGATACTGTTGGGATGGTTGGCTGGGTATATACTGCTACGAGAGTCGGGATGCTGCTCGTATATAGTTTTATACCGCGGCTTGTAATGCGCCCCGCGCGTTTACACGTCCCGAAAGACAGTTATAATTATGAGGCGCGTAATACGTGGAAATCGCCGTGGCTTCCACATTCGCAAGCCCAGTGGCAGTGATGGACTATTCGAGGTATAAGCGGCCGCTTAGAAGTTCCATTGATTTACGCGAGCCGACGGAGAGACGCGGATCAAAATTTAAAGGGGCTCAAGATAACGCCAAGTTATAGTTCACGTATTAATGTACGAACATTCTGTTTTAGTGGAAATGATCTGGCATAGTATATTGCCTTTCGTTATTATCGAGTAAAAAATAATTTGCTAATAATTCAGGGAGCTATAGCCTAGAGCAAGTATACATAATTTAATATTGCTTATAATTTTTTAAATTAATTATAAATAAATAAAGAATATTCTCGATAGATTGTTGCACTTTATTCTATAGTGTTTCCTAAAGACTAATTTTTTTGGCACTCCAACAAAGTATCGACTTTCTGATATCTGTATAACAGAAAGTCAAAATGCCTTCAAGGAATTCCGAATATTTGATCGTTTTTAAAATCTACCATTTTAAAAAGTATATCTATCAATAGATAACTAAAAGTCAATTTTCCTGTAGAAAACGTAATGTTGTCCGTGTAGCACTCACTCTAACAGTTTCTCAGATAATAACAAAAAATAACACGAATTTTAATCTCAAAAATGAGATTTATTTATAAAATTTTCTTACAGATATGAAAGTATCGATTTCTGGTAGGAATGACAAACAATTTGGTCCTTTTTGCTAGAGGCGTTTTCGAGATATAAATGAAAAACGAATTCTAATCTCTAAAAGCCGTTTTAAGAAGCATACTTCACGATCGAAATAAATTCCATGGTTGATATTTTGTGTTAAGCAAATTATTTTGTTGATTCTTTTCCATGATCCATTATTAATTCTACATTCGTCATATTTAATTTTGACTGATAAATGCACTGAATTGTCAGTGCAGGATAAGACTTCGCTGGAAAATCAGGGAATTATTGACTGATTTTTCATTAGCTGAATATCCACTGAAAATGCAGTGAATATTTAACTGATTTTTCAGTCAAAATAACTAGTTATCAGTTAATTTTTACTGGCGAAATCAGCAAAGTTTTCACTACTTTAAATTTAGAGAGTATATTGCGATCTTTGGTAAATTCATAGAATGCATTGCTTCGCGTTATGCGACTCGCTGTTATATGGGGATATCAAGTTGTTATACTTTGTCTGCTCTCTTAATATCAAATAGTGAAAACTAGGTCACTGTACGAAAAACAATGTATATACACTGATTTATTCAGTGAAATTGTATAATGTTCACTGGGAAAAACAGTGAATATACACTAATTTTCGGTCAGTGACCGAGTTTGCATTGATTTGCAGTGAAATTTCACTATTTTAAATTAAGAGAGTGAATTTATAGTAATCCTCATTTTTCTAAAAATATCTTACCCTTATTTAATCAATTATAAGAGTAAATATAAATATTTGTTAAGCTAAGCGACTACTGGCGCGTTTAGTGGATTTATACAGAACTAAAACGAGTATTCACTTTCAGCGCTTGAAAGTTGTGGAAAAATTATAATGTCAATAATTTCAATAGACAATAACATAATACAAAAAAAAAGAATAATAAATATTCATTATATGTGTAGTGTGAAAAACTGTGAAAGTAGGATCATCGGACGAAGGAATTATTTTTCATTCGTGTTTGCGTTTGCCACATAAATGTACCTTCACGAGCATTTGCACTTTATTTCATAGTGTATAAATTTGGTTGTTTTATTAAATAGTTTATTTAATAAAAAAACAACCAAAAAGTCGAGTTTATCGAAAATCTAATGTTGCTGAACCAATGGACACACAGTTTTCCGAATATAACCGGTTCGCCTAATGGCTGCATGTCGCTCTGAATTATTGCATTTACCGCCATTAAATGCAAATCTAGAAGGATAATTCTCTTTTACAAACAATTTACTTAACTATTGTTCATTAATTTTCGTCTACTTATGTCACTAACTGACCAAGGTTTTTTATTCCCCAAATTATCCAAGTACAGAAGAAATGCACTGGAGCTTTAAACATTATAAAATATTTACACGGCAATTGGTGGGGTGCAGATCCACATACACACAGTTATCATCTTGTACAATAGTTTACTTTCCTATATTTATACGGAAAATAATTTAGAGTTGATTTAGCGTTTTATTAACAGTCTAAACCACCGTTTTGCTAAAACGCTAAATGTACTTCTAAAAAAAAGAAGTATCTACATTTAAAAAAAGTTAAATACTCTGTTTTTTAAAAAGGAAGTAAATACCTATTATAAAAAAGGAAGAATCAGCTCTGGTAAATCCTTTTTTTAGGTGCAACTGACAGTTTCGCGACAGTAACATTAGCTTGCGAAAAAGAACGCTGAAGGTACCTAAAAAAAAGGAATATTCAGCGTTTTTTCACACCTAATTTGGCGTTCTGAGCGCCACCACTTCATGCGTTGAATGCGCGTTCCTAACCTCATCGCCATTTTCGTCTGCAGTATACGCGTATAGTACAGTGAACATATTATTGATATGGATCAATTTGTATTATGAGGCGAACTCCAGGAGTGGGCGTTATCCAGTCTGGAAGCAACGTTTATAAACTTGATAAAATAATAGATATGATTTTTTGGCACTTTTTAAAAACTGTCGAAGGAGTCGTTTGTCAAAATCTATTATGCTTTCCTCACCAGAAAATGTACAAACAAACAATTGAAAAATTGAAAAATTGCAATATACGACAATACGAGTGTCTCTATGAGTTCGTAAAAGTACTCCAACTAATGTACTAATTGCTGAATCGAAGCTTCCCTTCATAGAACAACGAACAAAATTGTGCTTGTGCTAATGACAATTCCATGACTAGGAACGTCATAGAAAGATACGCGAAAATTATTAGCAAAAAAACAATACAATATGGTAAGATTACATTATTAAATTCCTGTCTCGATGAACTCAACGCAAGTAATGATTCAAAAAGAAGCTCATATAATTTATATAACACAAGCCTAGGAAAAAAAAATTAAATAGGTCTAAGAGTTCCAATAGCGAATTATATAAATTTATTAAAGCACCCAAAAAACTTATACTATATACACGGACGGAAGTGCAATCAACGGCCCAGAATCAGTAGGGGCCGGTACCAACACCAAATTTGATTTTCCACGTTTTCACTGATTCTCAGAGTGATTTAATGAGTCTAAAATCTACAAAGTTTAAGACTAAAGTCAATCCATGAAAAAAGAAATACAACCAATTCTGTTCTAAAAATAAGAAAAATTTCATATTATTGGCATTAGAAGGCAATAAAAAATACGACGCATTAACTAAACTAGCAACTGCGATTGTAACACTCCCCGACTCAGTATCTCTGTCATTTACAGATTATTACGAAATATATACATATATAATATGATTACCTAACGCACTCGATTATTATAGAACAATCTAAAGGAAAAACATACTTCAATAACTGTTTTAATGAAAAATGTAAGCCTTGGTATTCCAATCAACGAATGAGCCGAAAAAACATTGTAATAATTATACGTTGCCGATCTGATCACTATAACCTTTTGGCCTCGGTAGCGAGAGTTCGAATAGTAAATAATCCTAAATGTAGTTCTGAAACGTATGATCAAGACATTAACCATATTGCCTTCAAATGCTCGCTTTATGAATCACAAAGAACTGAATTGATCCAAAATTAAAAAAAAAATAAACTTAGTATTTTTTTAACCGTTTTTAAGAAATAAAGGAGCGATAGATTCAACAATTAGTTAAACGCACTATTTACCTTTTCATATCCAAATGATAATAGCGTTACCGAATGTCGAAGCTTCTATGTATATATATATTATGAATTTTGTATAGCTAAATAAGTCCTACAAATAATTGTAAGACTTCAAATGCTGAATAAAAAAAAGGTGGCTATGGTTTCGGTAAATGTGCCTAAAGACGTGCCGCGGAAAGTTGGTTGAAGCCGTAAATTATCACGAGTGAATAAATTTCTCAAATTGATTGTTATTTTAAAGTTTTTATACGCAACATATACTAATAAAAATATGCAAATTAATATTACAGAAGGTTATAATGTATTCTAACATTGTGCAGAACTAAAGAACTAACAATTATTTTAAACGCATGTGATATTTCAGATTTAAACAGTTAAAATAAACTCAGTTACATTGATTGGATGTAGAATATATACACGTTATATTTTAATACATTTTTCATATATTAATATTTCGAACGAGGTTTGTGATTAAAGAAGGTTTATGATTTTTACTGCTATGATTCATGTGCAGATTCTTGTATATGCAAATTCACAAAACATTTATGGTTTTACTATAAGCATGCAAAATTTCGTAGATAAAGCATTGAAGTTTGGAAAGTAATTTATTTTCATGACAACTAATGAGAAAAGCTCATCAATAAATGATCCACGATCAAGTACTTAAAAAATTAAAAATATAACTAAAATATATTTAATTGTTTTCTGTAATAATCAAATTTATAAATTTATATACCCGTTGACTATTCTAGAGTCGAACATGGAAACTTGCTTCTGTAATGTAATACACAGTAATAAAGATATAAATTGATTAATGCTATTTTTTAATATTACAATAAAGCTGAGATATTAAAGTTGCAGTATTCTCTTTTCAGATTAATTGTTTGAAATATTGTTTTGTACTATATATATATATATATATTTTGTATAAATTTTTTTCATATTTATCATTTTTCTTTTTAATTGCACAAACATTTTCGCTGTATAATAAAGAATAGAATATCTAATAATACAATTTAGCTGCATTATTGGGAGTTTTAAAGGCGGAAACAATAAATATATAATATTGCTATACTAGCATAAGCATATTTGTTAATATTACAAATAATATATTCTTCCAAATTTTTTTACGTTCCTGGTCGAATATGATCTTATTTCTGATTTTTCCAACGCGATAAGTACTTACGTAAAGACCTTAACTATTATTAATTGACTGTGAATTTCACTGTATTAGTTTAAACTGTATGTAACATAATTCTAAAGACTAAATTGTACATATTCTTATGTACTACTGAATTTTAATTTTTTTAATCACTAATTATGAATAAAAGTAGTATCTACAGATATTTATCAACCTTACTATCCTTTTTTACAAACAAAAGTAAAAGCATGCATTAACTTGGCATATTCACCCATTTACACAACACATAATAAAGAAATACAAATTCTTTCATCTGATGTATTTTATAGTAAAATGCAAATAGATATTTGAGAGCTTTAATAGTCATGAAATTCCTCTCTTCCAGTATAACTATAAAATATTCAAGATTTGAGTAAAACATATAGCGTTTTAACCAGCCACCTTCGAGTCAAAATAATTCAGTAATTTTTATCTGAAAGAAGACAAACGAAACGAAAAAACGTGGATCGCATATACCGCAACTACTGCCCTATGTATGTACCCAACAGTAAGAATTAAGAAATTGTTTGTAGTCATCAATGTTTTTTCTAAATTTCAAGCGGCACTCAATGTTTCACCACGGAAAAGAATTCAAACAGTTAATCGTCGAGCGTAGGGCACAAAGCATTCCCATATATCCATGCTATACAGTGTACACACACACACACGCACGCACACACAGGTATAGTATAAGCCCACCGGAGTAAGAATCCATATTATCGGCTTTGTTTTATTGCCGTGATCCTGGCGGATCCAGCGACGTCGCGCGACCGACCGACTTGTGTGTGTACATATGCATTAGCTGCTGCAGCGGTGTAACCGGTGTGCGCGCGCGTGTGTGTGTGTGTGTGTGTGTGTATATAGACAACAGAAGCGAGAGAGAGAGAGAGAGAGAGAGAGAGAGAGTCGCGCGCGCGAGCGACAGGACGACGGCCCGGCGGGGCGACGCGACGAGGCGCCATGGCGCCGTGATCGTAGAAGGGTTTCCTTGTCGATCGCACACATATATAGGCGCTCGCGCAGACCCGCTACACACGCGCGAGATGCACTTGCACGTATATACGTACACGGATGGCAAGCTATATGGACGGAGTCCCACTGGTATGCCATATCCCTAAAACTCGAATCGAGAGACCTGCAGCCGAGTGTGTGTAAGTGTCTGTGTGTGAGTGTGAGTGCGTGCGACGCGGGCGCGGAGGACCTCCTCGTCTTTATTTCACCGATTCGGAGACGGACGTGGGCCTCTTTCTTTTTCGTCTCTGTGTGTGTGTGTGTGTGTGTGTGTGAGTGTGTGTGTGTTTTTCTACAGATAAGGCCTTAATTTCGTTATAGGCTTCGATTTTTTTTCTTCCCTCGAGTGCTTCGAAAGTGGTTGCGGTATACTGTTTTTAATCTTTGGAATTTAGGATCGGGAATTTGATAATTTTTCTCTCGCGCCTCTTCTTCGTTTTTTTTTGGCCCTCGTTTAATCGCGAATTCTCGAGAAATGAAGAGTAAATTTTTTGTTTTGTATCGTTTGCACTCAATATTTCTTAAAACGTTTTCTTTGAAAATCTTCTTTGGTTCAATGCTGTACCGTATCACTATATCAATCCAACATCTTTTGCACCAAACCCGGTAATGTTACAACTTTATTCTATAAATATAATTTCGTAAATAAGTATAGGTATTAAAAAGCCAGTTTACGAATACTCGATGAATTTAACAGCTACATCTCACTTCTTTTAATTACATATTTATACCATTTAAAGTGGCGTTAGCTGTTATAGCCCGCTAAGAATGCGTCATCGCTCATCGTTAAAGGATTAATGCTTCCAAAGAGGAGCGCGTGTTTGTTTTAATGCGGGAGGATCGAAAGAGAGAGAGACGGCTCGAGTATCGGCGCTGGTGGTGAAACATTTCACGGCCAAAAATATACTCTGCTGCGGGAACGAGAGATGCTTTAGATAGATATATATACGTATATATGAGCGCTAGTTAATGTTTTCTACTGGTCATTGCAGCTTAGACTGTTGAATTCTTTAAATATTTATATTTAGTAATAACGGTATATCGTTTTATTTGAAATATAACTGCCAGCGTCAGATTTATTTATCAGAATTGTTGTTTTCTGGCATGAAATTAATGAGTTATTCACGGTAGAATCCAGTTAATACATGTTTATAAACTTAATAGAACCTTAATAATAATGGCAAGAATTTGATATTTATTGCAGACTTAACTATTATACGGAAACTAATTAATCTACTTATAATAAAATACTAAAAAAGTATACGTTAAACCAATACGTCGGATTTTCAATGACATGTTTTGAAAATAATCTTCAATGTTTAAATGAAGGCCAGATCTAAGTCTCGGATTATCTTTCGCAAGTACAAGGACTACAATGAATTAGTAATTTAAAAACCCTCGATTCATTTAACTAGGAACATTATACACACGATTCCAGGATCAACTAATCGACAAAAGACACAAAAGACTGCATTTCTGAATATTATACCGGTGCATACAAATCGAGCTGCCATAGCTTATAAATCAATCTGTATAAGTATATCGCGTCGCTTAAATAAACGTAAGCTTAATGGGTGAAAGTAAAGCGCAAATCTGTCATATTCCTTTATGCTAATGCATTCGAACAACATCTAGCCTCCCTCCAACCTAGCGTACAACGCTCGCAGAAACTCATATATAAACAGCGATGAATGCATAGCTCGCACTCGCACGTATCGTACCGAATCCCCCATATATAATTGCCAATGCCAATAATAACCCAATTTAACAATTTGCGCGCGGGCGAGATCGGCGCGCTCTAAAGTTATATACTCTAGAAAATGGAATAGCCGATCTATCGGAATTTCCATTCGAAGACGTCCAATAAATTAACGGTAGGCCCAATAAATCAGCGCTCATATACAGGCTGATGCTCGTAAATTATTGCAAGCTCGCATGCTATATTACACACACACACCACACACACACACACACACACACACACACACACGAGACAGCCAACGCGCTCGCGAGCGCAGAGAGAGAGAAGTATACATGCCATAGAACTTATTTAGCAACGCGACGGCTCACATCTCAGAATCGAGCGCGAATATTGTATACCGGCGGCGGCGCTCGTGGTCTCTCTCGTCTCGAGGAAAAAAGAAAAACGTGTATAGGCCGCCGCAGCGAATCCCGCGGTAGCAAAAGCTTCTTCTTCTTATTATTCTTCTTCTTCATCTTCTTCACCGTTCTGGCTTTTACCAGAGTGGGATCGAATAGCTGCCGCGCGCGAGTGCTTCTCCGTGTAATCGATATACGAGCGAGCGCGCGCGGGGTAAAAGCGATGACGCGCGATCGAGCTAGTGAATCGAGGTCGAAGGCAGCGGGAGGCCGCGCGCGTTTCATATGTGTGCTCGCCGAGCTTATATACACTCCTTGCATGAGCTCAATTTCTGCGTCGCGTCTCTCTCTCTCTCTCTCTCTCTCTCTCTCTCTCTCTCTCTCTCTCTCTCTCTCTGTGTGAAAATGTTCATCTACGCGGTATAGGGTAGACCGTCCAGTGCGTGACCGCCGACCAGCGAATGACCACTAGACAAATAATTACAATTTAAAAATTTATGTATTATTATAAATGTATAAAAAAAAAGATTTACATTCCAGATTGTTTACATTTTTAAATAAGTACATAAAATATACAAAGATATTAAAAATTTCTGTGAAAAATAATAACAATTATACAGGTAGTTTGTAAATAGCATTCGGTACAATATTTTTTACAAAAAAGCTGAAAACACACATTTTAGAAAAATATATATTGCCGATGTATTATATCTTATTCTTTACTTAAAATGATATTATTGACTTGTTGATGACTTATTGATATTAATAAAAAAGGTTTACTTTACATAAAAATCAATTTAAAATACATAAAAAATACTAGTAAATACAATTTTTAAATTTTTTTTTATTGGTCATTCAATGGTATAAGAAATAACGAACGCTTACTAGTAAATGACCGTCCGGTCAAATATTGGTAGGTCAACGTTTTCATCCAAGCCACTGGGCACTGAATGACTAGACTTTTAGAGAGAGTAGTTTAATTTAGGTTATCATTTCAACATGAGTAAAAAAAAGAATTTAGATTATAAAAGTCTGATTAATATTAATAAAAGTGCTCAAAATGATAGTAGGAATAAAAAACAAAAAGTAAAAAGAGTTTATAGGCGTTTTCAGTATACGGAAGAAAGTTTGAAAGAGGCTATTGAAATGGTAAAAACTAAGGTTATGAGTGCTAATGAAGCTGCAATACAATTCGAGATACCAAAAGGAACCTTAATTAAAAAATTACATAGTAACGAAACTACTATTCAAAAGATGGGCCCTGCAACTATTTTAACACAAGACGAAGAAGAAAAAATCAAAGAATGGATACTACAAAAAGCA